>PVKZ01000048.1:0-64141 GCA_004027375.1 Macroglossus sobrinus
ATCATCAGTCTATAGAGATCTGATAAAAGGAATTTGAGTTTGTTTTTATTTTTCTCAACCATAAAACAGGTTCTGAAAATTTACTGTTTAGTGTCATGAATCAAATAATATAACGATGTTTCATTATTGGCTCTCTTAGAAGAGCTGATCACAGGTATACAGTAAATCATTCTCAGCACCATATCCATTACTTAAGCTCTCTCCATTCATGAAAACGCAAAGGCCAACTTCATTACCACCTTTAGACACTTCTAATAATTTTCATATAAATTAGTTCAGAAGCCTAAATTCTACTTTAATCACAAAGTGATTTAAAGCTCTTCAGAGTTTTGGTTTCAAAAGTCAAGCCAATTCAATGAGTATTTTAGATAGTTGTTTTTATTCATTACCAATTAATTATCTATAATTTTTAACTCTTTGCAAAGTATTTTTTTAATTACCATACAGTAGCTGTCTTTTAACCTAGCAATGTTTTTTTTAGTCAGTAGTCTTAATATATTAAAGCCACCTACTACTTATGTTTAATTTTTAAAGTATAAAACATTTTCTCTTTTTATTTTTCTTTTGAGATCAGTCTATATAAAAAATAATTTTGAAAAACTAGATCTTCATTATATAAATATGGTTTTCTTTTTTTCTTTTCTTTTCTTTTACATAATTATTTTCTATTTATTTATTTTTTAATTTTCAGACGGTCGCCAGAATTTTTCAAGTATTTTTATAATAGTTTTATGTCCATTAATTAAATTTATCCTTGCTTTAAAGTGCTTGCAATTTTTTTAAAAAAGGAAAAAAATTTACTCGTGGCAATGAGTCTTCAGATATACTCTAAGTGAAGAGATTTGACCAAATAATGAAAGGTACATATTTTCTAAGAAATATTCAAAATCCATTTCTCTATATACCTTCTCTATATGTAATAAGAGAATAGTGCATAAAAATATTTTTACTGAAATTTGAAAAACTTCCTCACATTTATTGATCACTCTCAAATTCTGTATGCCAGAAATTGTTCAGAGTCAAGATCCATCATCTTAGTTTCAAGTAAAAATTGTTCTCCTTCTATTCCACAAATGTAGAGAGACGCATAACACCAAGCAATGGTGAGAGTGAGGGTGAGTGAAAACTTTCTTGCACTGCCGATGGGAAGTTAAACCGAGAGGGCAGTTCTGACGGACCAGCTCTGCAGGCACCAATGGTGATAGTTTCCTATGGAATAAGGAGTATGATCACTCCAACTCTGCACCTGAGTTCCAAAACAAACAAAATAACAACAATAAATATGAAGAAGTTATCAATAGAGGTAAATAAAAAATTATTTCATGTTTCTCTTCCTTTTTCATTTATTATAAAGTTGAAATTCTAGGAGTGGTTGGTTATCACTTACTATTATCACTGGGCATGATGAGGGTCACTGTGGCTGAAGTCACATACTTTAACTTTGTAGTTCACAAATATAACCTTTTCAATTTATAGAGGAGTTGTGGGTTTCTAGGAAATTTACTTTGAAAAAAAACTCAGAGAAAAAATTTATAAATGAGAATATTATTACACTTAATTATAAAATTCATGTTTATTATAACATCTTAGAATATCCATGTGATATAAACCAAGACTCATAATTCCAAACACATCTTTTCCTGTTGGCTCAACTGTTATTTTCATACTCTGAAGCCCATTTTTAGTGCATTGAAGATGACAACGAGTAAAATCAGGTTAGTTAGAAGTTTACTTAATCTAATTTTTCCCATACTCTTAGTACTTGTCATAAGCAGTAATAAAATTGTGTCTCTATAAACACTATTTTATAGCTAAGGGGAGTGTATACACATATATCTTCACAAAAGGAAGAAGTGAGAGCTAATTCCTGATATAAATTAAGGAAAGATGTGTATACACTTCTTCATGCTTAGATTATTTTCAGTGATTTCAATGAAATTAAATACATAACTTAGCTGCTCTGAAATGCATAAGAGAGCCTCTTTCAGAATACAGGGCCAGCAGTAAGTATCTTCCCTGTACAATAAACAGTCTTAGAAGTGGGTATCACTCAAGAGCCCAACATGATTCTTAAGGCTGTTACTTTAGAATCTTTATGAAAACTCCAAATCTTTTCCCAATTACTGCTAGCAATCTGTAAGCCAAATATCCGTCATCATTAATCAATATTTTTTGTTACACCCAGTACATAGATATCAGAACAAAAATGTTCAACAAGTTATTTACCTACTTCTTAGTATTATTTCATTATGAAAATGGCTATAATTCAGCAGAAAGTTTAGTTAATAGGGACAGTTAAGACCTTCTTACAGCATGTACTAATATCGTAACAGTCTTATTCAAGGTTATTTTTTCAAAGGTACTCACATAACTTTTGTTACTCCATTTGTCATTAAGATTGCCTTTGCTTTCACAATTCAGTGACTTCTATGCTATGAAATAAATCAAGTAAAATGTGTGCTTGTCTTAATAAGGTAAGAAGCTACTATTTATAAAACAGAATGAGTTTGTCCACTCAGTGGTAGCAGAACCAAACGTTAAACACTAAGACTTGCTTTGGAGAAAGATCATCTATTTTGTTATGAATGGCATCACTGGGGAGAATGGGTGGATTTTTAAGGATATAGGGGAAATAGGTATTCAGAAGTGCTGGTGGAAGATCTTGGAATATTGCTATTAGTGGTAAGGGATGTCAACACAGGATCTTCCTGGACAATGAACCCTTTGTTTCAGAAAGGGTGCTGGTATTCAGGTTCTGGTTAAGTTTCATTCTTTTGGTTCTAATGAGCTGGGGGGATGAGACTTTTGTCCTGGGTGCAGCTGGAGGTCAAAGTTCTCTCCTCTGCACATACTTTGGCTGTATGATATAACTCATTAAATAGTATAGGATCATGTTGAGCTAGTTTTATGGTTATACTACTTTTACATACCTATAATAATAAGAAATATTATTAATGATTATTAACATAATGAGGATTAAGCCTTTTAAAACAGTAACAAATTAAGAATTATTTATGAATTCAAAGTTATCTATCAAGAAGTCCTGTGTACCTATCAGTAGGTTAGAGTATGTGTGAAATGATATACTCTTATCAAAGAGATATGACCCCTGATGGTAAAACAATTCAAAGACAGCAAACATCATAGTATCTTGGAATAATTATAGATCTGAATCTTTCCTCCTTTAGACTGAAATGTTCTAAAAGTCAAGGACTATGTTTTAAATATACTTACATGTTTAACAGCTAATATAGTACTTGGCTCATGGTAGATATTCTAGACAGGCTTGTGGAATGAATGAATTACATTTGTAATCTGGTTAATAAGGCAACACTGAATATCAAAACAACAACAAAAACAAAGAGCTGAACTTAGATAAATTGGTCTAAGCATCTAAAGACCTTGACTATTAATCCAAAGAACTTAGCTTTTGTTTTCTAGGAAAAAAAGTGTTTTGGAGAAAGGGAAAAAAATGAATAGTTATTGATCACTTCTTCTGGCATTTTTTTCATGTAATTTTACTTAATTTTTTTAGTCAGTAAGGGCCCATGCCAAGGTACAGTTTGATCTTCACCCTGCATAGATAATTTAACTCTTGACCACATTTTGAAGAGGGAACTGGAGAGTCAGAGGCTCTAAACAAACTGAATAGTAAGTTTTTATTTAATAAAATAAATAAAAGTGGATATATTTTGAAACATTTTAGAATTTTTGCTAACCATATTTCTTGTTCTTACTACCTGACTGGGTGAAGTATTGGATAAAACATAAATGTTTTTGTTGGTATGTATCATAAAATAGCAAAGGCATTTGGGTGAAATGAACCTCTGAATCTTTTGGACCACTTACATAGATATGAGTAAGGTTTTTAATATCTCTAAGTCTCAAGGGCTATAATTGTCACCACTTACAGGGTTATGTGAAAACTATTAAAAAACTTGTTTCTCAACACACCTGAACAGGTTTCAAGTTATGTGCTCTCAAATATGGCACAGTTTTAGACATTATAATTTTTCCTTTATTTGAGTGTCCGTTTGATTAAGACTGTGTCCCCTTCTAAACTGCCAGTGCTTTGAGGGTCAGGACACTGATCTTTGTTGCTCACTGGTGTGTTCCTGATCTCAGCACAGTAGTAGGCTCATGTTTTGCTCAATATTTGTACTGAATGTACAAAGCTATTACTGTTAAGCAGAAGTGAGTACTCAGATAATATATATTTTTATTTTACTAATTCTGATCATTTTATTTCTAGCAAAAAGAAAGGAAGGAAAGACGGGAGGAAGGGAGAAAGAGAAGGAGGGAGAAAAAAAGGGAAAGAAAAAAAGAAAGAAAGAAAGAAAGAAAGAAAGAAAGAAAGAAAGAAAGAAAGAAAGAAAGAAAAAGAAAGAAGAGAGAGGAAGGAAGGAAGGAAGGAAGGAAGGAAGGAAGGAAGGAAGGAAGGAAGGAAGGAAGGAAGGGAAGAATTGAAAGAAAGGATAAGAAAGAGAAAGAAAAAATGAAGAAAAAAGAAAAGAAGAATAAAGAAACAAATATTGCAGAAGATCCTTTAGATTTAAAAATATGCTATAGAACTTGAATAACAAAAGAAGAGAAAGGATCAAGAGAATAGATCAGAGAGTGCCTGACAGGTTAACTTACCAGAAAATTTTAACATATTCCTTAAAAGCAAAATGATCATTTCTGCCTCTCGCTTCCTATTCCCATTTTCCCCAAAATCAGCAATAATAACTTAGCATATATACCCTACTATGCCTTGGTCCTTTGTTCATACAACCACATGAAGGCCAGTAGACATATATAAACATATTGTTGGTTCGTATCTTTTATATTGTAAGACAAAAGACTGCATAAATTGTATAGAATAAAAAATAGAATAGAAAAATAATGATAAAGTCAACAGCTATATAAATATATTACCTGTATGAGGAAAAAGGACACTCAAAATCCAATACTCCAAGTACTTTTTTCTATCTCCACCTGAAATAACCATTATGTTAACTTTTGTGATAATAATTTCCTTGCTTTTAAAAAAAAGTTTTAGCACCTCAACAACAAAAAAGGACAAACAATCCAATTAAAGTTGAGCAGAAGACCTAAATAGATATTTCTCTAAAAAGGACATGCCGATGGCCAATAGACATATAAAAAGATGCTCAAGGTGACTAATCATCAGAGAATTGTAAATTAAAACCATGATTAGTATCACTTCATACCTGTCGGATTGGCTATCATCAATAATCAAAAAACAAGTGTTGGCAAGAATGTGAAGAAAAGGGAACCCTCGTACACAGCTAATGGGATTGCAAATTGGTACAGCCACTATGGAAAACAGTCTGGTGGTTCCTCAAAAATTTTAAAATAGAACTTCCTTTAGACCTAGCCAGCAATTGCACTTCTGAGTGTTCATCTAAAGAAAAACAAAACACTAGTTTGTAAAAATCTCTGCACCTCTATGGTCATGGCACTGCTATTTACAGAAGCCAAGATAGGGAAGCAATCTAAATGTCCATCAATAGATAGTTGTATAAAAAAAGTTATAGTACATATATACAATGGAATACTACACAGCAATTTAAAAAATCAAATCGTACTATTTTCAATAATATGTATGGAATTATGCTGGGTAAAATAAATCAGACATAGATAAATACCATATGATTTTTCTTACATGTGAAATCTAAGGAACAAAAGAAACAAATTAAATGAAAACAGACTCACAGATACCAAGAATTGTTGATTGCGAGAGGGGAGGACTTGGAAGGGGTAAAGGGCTGAAGAAGTACAAATTAGTAGCTATAAAACAGCTGTGATATAGAATATAGCATAAGGAATATAGTCAATATTATTATAATGGTTGTCTTTAGTGCCAGATGAGTGTTAGAGTAATAGGGAGATCACTTTATAAATTTCATAAATGTCTAACCATTATACTATATACCTAAAAATAACAAAAAATAATTTTAAAAAGAAAAAAATTAAATAATTTTTTGTTTTAGCATCCATAATTGCATTCCTAAATATATTATGCATATTTGACTATTATGTGAATTACTTTATAATATATATAGTTTAAAAGTATGTCTTATATTTTCTATTCACCAGTTTTTGAATTTCACTATTATTGTATGTAGCTTCAGATCTTTATTTTTTTTAATTTTTTTATTAAAGTTTATTGGGGTAACATTGGTTAATACAACTATATAATTTTCAGGTGTATATTATAACTTGATATCTATATATTCTATTATGTGTTTACCACCCAAAGTCCAGTGTCTTTCAGTGACCATATATTTGATCCCCTTTACTCACTTCCCCCTTCCCCTACCCACCTATGTTTCACTACCTTAATCTATTCCCCCACTCTTGCCTCACTCTCTACCTTCTGGTAACCATTAGTTCATTGTCCATGTTCATGAGTCTCTGTTTGTTTGTCCTGTTCATTTTTTTCTTCTAGGTTTATATCCCACATATAAGTGATATCATGTGATTTTCAACTTTTTCTGTCTGGCTTATTTTGCTTAGCATGATTATCTTGAGGTCCATTCATTTTGTCACAAATGGCAATATTTTTTCTCTGCTTATGGCTGAGCAATATTCCATTGTATATATGTAGCACTGCTTCTTTAGCCAATCACTGATCTTAGGACCCTTTGGTTGCTTCCATGTCCTGGCCACTGGGAATAATCTGCTATGAACATTGGTGTGCAAATATCTTTTTGGGTACGGGTTTTCAAGTCTTTGGAGTAAATACCCAGTAGAGGGATTGCTAGATCATATGGTAGATCCATTCTTGGTTTTTTGAGGAAACTCCATACTGTTTTCCACAGTGGCTGTACCAATTTGCAGTCCCACCAGCAGTGTAAATGGGTCCCTTTTTCTCCACATCCTCTCCAACATTTGTTATTACTTGTCCTGTTGATAATAGCTATTTTAACAGGTGTGAGATGGTATCTCATTGTGGTTTTGATTTGCATTCCCTAATAGCTAGCAATGCTGAGCATCTTTTCAAATATTTGTTTGCCATTTGTATGTCCTCTAAGAAGTGTCTGTTCAGGACCTCTGTCCACTTTTTTGATTGGATCATTTGCTTTTTGTTGTTGTTGAGTCATATGAGTTTTTTGTATATTTTGGATATCAGGCCCTTATTGGAGGCACTGCTTGTAAATATATTTTCTCATTTGGATGGTTGTCTCTTTACCTTGTTAATGATTTCTTTTGCAGAAGATTTTTAGTTTGATGTAATCCCATTCATTCATTTTTGTCTTTTACTTCCCTTGCTTTTGAGGTCAAATTTTAAAAATCCTCTTTGAGTTTAGTTCCTATGTTTTATTCTATGCATTTTATTGTTTCAGGTCTTATATTCAGGTTCTTAATTCATTTTGAGTTAATTTTGGTATATGGTGATAGACAACAGCTTAATTTTATTCTTTTGTAGGTGGCTTTCCAGTTTTCCCAGCACCACTGTGTGATTTTGGCTTTTTTGTCAAAAACTATTTGCCATATAAATATGGATTTACTTCTGGACTCTCGATTCTGTTCCACTGGTCAGTGTGTCTGTTTTGCTGCCATTACCATGCCATTTTAATTATTGTCGTTTTCTAGTATAATTTGAAGTCGGGCAGAGTGATACCTTTAGCCTCATTCTTTTTCTCAGGATAGCTTAGGCAATTCAGGGTCTTTTGGGCTTCCAATCAAATCTGATTTTTTTTTGTTTTATTTTTTTAAATGAATATGAGATTTTGATGGGGATTACATTAAATCTGTATAATGCTTTAGGTAATATGGTCATTTTTCACTATGTTGATTCTTCCAATCCAAGAATATGGAATATCTTTCCATTTCTTTGTATCATCTTTGATTTATTTGAACCGGGTCTTGTAGTTTTCATTAATAGGTCCTTCACATGTTTCATTAAATTTATTCTTAGGTATTTTATTCTTTTTGTTGCAATTGCAAAAGAAATTATTTTTTCAACTTCTTTTTCTGATACTTCATTATCAGAGTACAGCAATACTATGGATTTTTGAACATTGATTTTGTATCCAGAAACTTTACTGTATTTGCTTATATTTTTAGTAGTGTTCTTGTGAAGTATTTAGGGTTTTCTGTATGGAAAATCATGTCATCTGCACAAATAATGACAGTTTGAATTCTTTGCTTCCTATTTAGATGCCTTTTATATCTTTCTCTTATCTGATTACACTTGCTAGGACCTCCAATGTTATGTTGAATAACAGTGGTGATAATGGACAGCCTTTTCTTTTTCCTGATCTTAGAGGGAAGGTTTTTAGTTTTTCACCATTAAATATAATGTTGGCTGAGAGTTTGTCATAGATGGCCTTTATTATGTTAAGGTACTTTCCTTCTTTACTGATTTTGTGTTTTGATCTTAAACGAGTGCTGTACCTTGTTGAAGGCTTTTTCTGCATCTATTGATATGATCATATGATTCTTATTTTTAAATTTGTTTATGTGGTGTATCACATTAATTGATTTGTGTATGTAGAACCATCCCTGTGCCCCTGGGATAAAGTCCACATGATTGTTGTATATAATCTTTTTAATATGTTGATGTACTCAGTTCACTAGTATCTTATTTAGGATTTTTGCATCTGTATTCATGAGACGTATTGGTCTGCAGTTTTCTTTTTTGTGTTATACTTACCAGGTTTTGGTAGCAAAGTAATATTGGTCTCATAAAATGAGTTGGGAAGTATTGCCTTCTCTTCAATTTTTTGGAAGAGTTTGAGGAGAATAAGTATTAATTCTTTGAATGTTTGGTAGAATTCACTGGTGACGCCATCTGGTCCTAGACTTTTACTTTTTGGTAGATTATGATGATTGTTTCAATTTTCATACTGCTGAGCAGTCTATTTAGATTTTCTAGATCTTATTGATTCAGTCTAAGAAGATTGTATTTTTCTAAGTACTGGTCCATTCCTTGTAGGTTATTAAATTTGGTGTTATATACTTTTTCATAGTATTCTTATATGATCCTTTGTATTTCTGTGATGTCAGTCGTAATTTCCCCTCTTTTATCCCTGATTTTGTTTATTTGTGTCTTTTCTTTTTTCCTTTATAACCAGGGGTTTGTCAATTTTATTAACCTTCTCAAAGAACTAGCTCTTTGTTGTATTTCTTTTTTCTTTGTTTTTCACTTTAATTTATTTCTTTTCTAATTTTGATGATATCTTTCCTTCTGCTGACTTTAGGCTTCATTTGTTCTTCCTTTTCTAGTTTTTAAAGATGAAATGTTAAATTATTTATTTGGGCTTATTTTTGTTTTTGGAGTTAGGCCTGTAATGATATGAACTTTCCTCTTAAGACCACTTTTGCCATGTCTCAAAAGTTTTGATATGTTGTATTATCATTATCATTCGTTTCTGTATATCTCTTGATTTCTCTTTTTATTTCTTCCGTGACTCAGTTATTTTTCAGTAGCATGTTATTTAATCTCCATGTATTTGTGGTTCTTCCTGCTTTCTTTTCACAGTTGATCTCTAGTTTCAAAGCATTTTGATCAGAGAATATGGTTGGTATATGTCCCAGTATGTGATTGATTCTTGAGAATGTTTTATGCACACTAGAGGAGAATGTATAAGTAGCTGTTTTGGGGTGGAAGGCTCTGTAAGTGTCAATTATGTCCAGTTGGTCTAATGTGTCATTTAAGGATGTTATTTCCTTATTGATTTTCTGTTTGGATAATCTATTCATATCCGACAGTGAGCTATTTAGGTCCCCTACTATAATAGTGTTTTGGTCTATTTCTCTCTTTAGTTTTGTTAGTAATTACTTTAAATATTTTGGCACTCTCAGATTGGGAGCATAGATATTAATGTTATATCTTAGATCTGAGGACATCTCTCACTCCATCTTTTTTCTAGAATCCAGATCTTCACTTTTATTTATAGCAGTGGCCCTCAAAGTATCAACCCTTGACCATCAACATCAGCATTATCCCTGAAATCCATTAGAAATGCAACTTTAGGTCTTTACCAAAATCTACTTAGTCAGAAATTTGGGGAATGAGGACTAGCAATCTACTTTAACAAGGTCTTCAGGTGATTCTGCTATATGCATGCACGATGGAAAGCTAAGCATTACCAAGTGGAATTTGATTATATGAATATACTACATTTCAGTTACAGGGCAGGCGAGGGCAAGAACAAGGGCATTTACAAGGGCACACGTGCTGCTCTCTGTTTTCCTTTTTCATAAGGGCACTAATCCCATTATAAGAGCTCCAACCTCATAACCACATCTAACTCTTCACTTCCCAAAGGCTCCATCTCCAAATTGCACCCATTAGGGATTACAACTTCCATATATGAATCCAACATTTTTTTAAAATTCCTGTTTGAAATCTAATTATAATTATATTAGATTTATGTAATAATTTTGGTACAACTGTCTTTTTAACGATTTACTTGACATGCTTTATTTCTTTCGTTTTTATTATGTTATTACTTTTTTGCAGTGCTACTTTCCTTTTTTCTTTTCTTTTTTTTTTTTTGGAGGTTGTCACTTATTCCATCTCATGTTTTCTAGGTCTTATAATCTAGCACTTAATTCTCTGACATATCAAAAGAAACTTTCAACTATTTCTCCATCACAGTGTTCTATTTTCCCACTGCTTTCATCCTCCCTCCAATAAGTGAACAGTTTGAAACACTTCCATTTCTCCTAAATCTCTCCCATCCTTCAACTCCAGCGTTTTGCTGAGATAGACTAGTATTTTTAGTTCTAGACTATTATTAGAATTTCCCTTGCAGTATTCTAAAAATTTTCTTCCATTTAAAAAGTCCTTTTTAGCAGTTAAAGTGTATATTTTCAGTACTCTATAAGTGCCCAAGGTTTATTGCTCACCACTTATTTTAAGATACTATAGTAGGTTGAATCACAGTGGCCCCCAAAAAGACAGGTCCAAGTACCTGTGAATGTGACCTTATTTGGAAATAGGGTCCTTGTGGATGTGATTAATTAAGAATCTTGAGACAAGATCATTCAAGATTTAAGCTGGGCCCTAAATTCAATAACTAATGTCCTTAAAGAGAATAGGAAAAGAAAGTTTGAGACTCAGAGAGGAAGGTCACGTGAAGACAAAAGTAGAGATTTGAGTTATTGGCCATAATCCAGAAAATAAGAGCTACCAGGAGTTGGAAGAATTCTCTCTTAGAGCCTTGCAGGCAGTATGACCCTGCTGACATCTTGATTTTGGCCCCCAAAACTGTGAGAGAATATATTTCTGTTCTTTAAGTCACCAAATATGCATTTCATTGAACAATTCTAAAAAACTAGAACATTTCTATTAGTTTATAAATTTACTAATTAATTTACTATTGGATAAGAGACTTTTCTCAGTGTACAAATTCTCCAAATCATTGCATAGCCTCAGAACTCTTTCTTCCTTGTAGGCCAATGATATTTTAGCTGAACATGAGGATCTTGGATTGCAGCTCTTTTCTCTTTGTTGTCAGTAGAAGTTAGTCTTCCACCTTCCACCTTCTAATGTTGCACATCAGAAGTCTCCAGTTTCATTCTTCTTCTTGTACGTATATCTAGTTTCTCTTTGGAAGCTTCTGAAATGTTTATTTTCATACTCTGTCTTGTTTTCTTAAATCTCACCTGGGTATTACTCAGAAGATTTTTAGTGTGCAGGCTCAGGTCTTTGTTCAGTTCAGGAAAATTATCTTCTATTGTTTATTGAATGATCATCTCTTGTCTCTTTTCCATCTGTTGTCTTTTTTCTCTTCTAGGATTCATATTGGTCATAATTTGGCTCTTTTGAATGAATTGACTCTTTTCTTATGATTTCCATCTTTTTGTTTTTTTGATTAAACTCTTTGAATCTCAATATTGATCATTTTTAAAAATTTATCTATGAAATAAAAAATTTTAAATTTAAAATACATTTTTAAAAAACACACAGGAAGATGTTATATTTGAATCTCCTCTAGCAGCTCTATTTCATTAGGAGGAAGTCCTTTTTCTAGGTGTTCTCCCTTTTGTTAGGATGTCCTTTTATTAGCTACTGGATATCCTTGGATGTTCTGTTAATTTTGTTTAATTTTTTTTTGTCATTGGCTCAGATTCAGCTAATAGGAATCCTCCCAAGAGGGAAGGAAGGTTCAGAGATCTCTTCTTAACAGTGCAGATCAATAATTTTCTATTGAGGTAACAGGTGGAAGACTGTCTGCCTTCTGTGTTTATTGTACCCTTCTAGCATCAGACCTGATAAGGACCAATTGCCTCTGTCACCTCCTTTTAGCTCTTTATGGCCTCAAGAAGAGAGAGACATTTTTGCTTGGACTAGTTTTTATCTTTTTCTTGCTGGTCCAGAAATTTCTCAGGGCCTATAACTCTTTAGTGTTAATATCTTTGCTCCATCACTTTCATTCTGGTCCCAAGTCTAAGCACGAAGTGAGATAGTCCTGTATAGACCCTGTCCTATGTACCCTGTAGACCACACTATTGTTGAGATAAGGAGAGGCTAGTAGGTGAACATTTATTAGCAAATATGGGAGTTGGAGAAATGTTGAATTCCTAATAATTCCAGAAACTCCATTAGCTCCCTATCAAAATTTCAAAAGAAAATATAAATCCCCTTCCTTGAATATAAGAGTTTTATTTACTAAAAATATAACTCTCGGCTAGAGCTAAGACAACTTTTTCTTTAGAAACTTTCTTTTTTATTAGAATTTTTTATAATACATAGTTCTAAAAATTGAGGTTATTTTCTATTTAAAATTATTTTCACTTATAAAATAAAATATTATCACTTGGTAGAAAATGCTTCCTTCCCATCATGGGAAAGCCTGCTCTTGACTTTCAGTCTCGGACCCTAAGTGCAGAGTCTTTCCTGTCATTGTTGAATTCAATTAATTTTGGGCATCGGTGCTGATTTACAAGATTATTGAAAGTGCCAGTTTCTATACCATGCTGGGTTGACAAGGTATTCACTAAAATAGTTTGTCTGACTTACTGGCTGTCTAAACCTCACATGTCTAAAATCTTGGGGTCATTGAGTGAGTCATCAATTTCTTTTCTGCCTATTTCCTCCTTTATTTTTATTTTCAAATAATCCACTCTCTTTTCTGTACATGGTGCTAGTATAACAGTTCTAGCCACTTTCTTAAATTTACCACTGATTTTCCTTTTTCGTGACCTCCTTGCAAATTATTTCTGTCAACTTTGGTTTCTGAATTTAATTTATTATTTTTCTCAATTGTATATTTTGTCTTCAATTTTTCTCTCTGTTCATCTTTTCTGCTCTTGTTTTGTTTTTCTGTCTCATCTTCTGTTTTGTTGTTTCAATTTTTCCTCTTTTATATATTTTTGAAAGGTTTATACATGCATGTCATTTTTTGGTATTTTTTATTATGAGACATATGAAGTTTCAGATGAGTTTATAAAACACTTATGTGCAGTTTGAGAATAATTATAAAGCACATGCAGGAGTTCATAAATACTCTACATAGCTATTATCTAAGAAGGTTCCCATATCTCTCCAGTCATAATGCTATAGCCCCCAAATGTAAACATGGTATAATGATGATGAAAACATGATTTCTTATTTGTAGAGCACATAAAACAGTACCTGGAATGAGTGCTTTTGAAATAAATAACTTAAATAATTATTTCTTTGCTTTTCTTATAGTTTTACCACCAATTTATATATCTCCAAACAATATGGTTTAGTTTTTCCTGATTTTGAGAGACATATGAGTGGATTCATTCTCTATATACCATTATGTAACATTTCTTTTGCTCTTTATTATGTTTTTGAGCTTCATTCATGTTGTTATATATATAGCAGTATTTTATTCATTTCTGTTACTGTATAACATCTTATTGTATGAATATCCACAATTAATATATTCATTAATTATGGTTTGTTTTTTAATGTAAATCATTATTATGAACATTCTTGGAGTTATTCTGATGTATATGAGCAAAAGTTTATTATATATTTATTGACTATCTTGATTTTCTCATTTGTAAAGCACATATTTAAGTTTTTGATCTTTTTTTCCCTATGGTTAACTGACTTCTTGTTATTGATTTGGAAGATTTCTCTTTTATTCTAGTCACTAGTTGCTTATAAGTTATGTGTGCAGCAAATAACTCTTCAGCCCTAGAATTTATATTCTCACTCTCCTAATGAAGTCTTTTGATGAATAAAAATTCTTAAGTTGAATGCCATTACATTTATCAGTCTTTTCTGTTTACAGTGTTCTGTCTTGGATAAGAAATCATTTCCTACTCCACATCATAAAAATATTATCCTATGTTAACTCCTAAAAGCTGTCTATCTTTGCCCATCACAAAATATTTTGTGTCCATTTATGTTTGGTATGTCTCCTGGGTGGTCCCTGGGTGGGCAAGATTATCAGTTAAAAGGGATTATAGCCAGGTCATAGATGACTTAAGAGTTTATAGCCAGAACAAAGATTGGCTGGCCTATTACCCAGGCAGGTAGGACTCCTGCTGAGTTCGTTGGCAATGGTGATGGAGGCAGAACCAAGCCAAATGGTGCTGTAGCCAGGTCCACAGGGGTAGGGATTATTTCATTATGGTTGGCAGGTCTGCTACCTGAGCATGAGCATGACTTCTCAAAAAAATCTTCGCTTGGTCTTGAGCACCACTGGGATTTCACAGTCTCCTACCTGGATTCCAAGGCTCCCCAAAAGGCACTTTTGTCCAAGGATGGCTGCCAAATTATTATTGCTGATTGGTGGATATAAACAGGGGATTTTTTTATTTCACCATCTTGCTGATGGTGGGATGTCACTCTAAGGTTGGTTCCTCCCTCCTTTTCTAATAGTAATAGAAAAGGAGAGGAAAACTGAGAACAGGGCTTTTCTGATAGAATGCAGTCAGATATTGAATATTGATATTTAGAAATAGTAATGGAATCGAAAGACTAAGAGGCTGAGATGACAGTAGAAAACTAGGATCCAAGGATAAATAAAATGAGAAAGAACGAAGTCCAAATAGTGCTTAGGCTTATGCCCTTAAGTATCTGCCAAGAACATGTTCCTAAATGTGCTTTCTTCTAAGAATATCTTAATTTAGTCTGACAATTTATCTTTCTAATAGAACTATAGTCTAAAAATTAGAATCTATAAATCTCTGGGAAGACATTTCTATATCACATGGCTAAGAAAGGAAAATGTCTTCACTTGTGTTATATGTCTTAAACAGGCATATTTTAGGCATATTTTAATTTTATATTTTTATACATTTTATATAGAAAAACTAAATGTATTATTAAGTTGCTAGGGGAGGCTAACAATTGTAGCAAACAACATTTAGATCTCAGTGATTTAACATGACAAATGTTTGTCACTTACATTATATCAGATGTAGGTGAGCAAGGAGTTAGGCCATTATCCAGACACCTTGGATTCTTTAGAGCTCATAGCTTCCTAAGAGCATGAAGTCCTCTACCAGATCCTATTCAGGTCATGAGACAAGAGAGTGAGCAAAAAGTATCACCCAGTGTGTTCTTATAGATCTGGCTGGAAGTAGCAAGTATCACTCCACTCACATTTCTGGATCAGAACTCAGTAACATGACCCCATGTCACTATTGCTATAAAGGAGTAGGGACTATGAAGTCTACTTCTTGTCCTGGGGGGGTGGGGATGTTTAGCAATAATTCTAATTTGTCATGATCACAGTAGGTAGGAGATTAGATTATAGATAGATAGATAGATAGATAGATAGATAGATAGATAGATAGATAGACAGACAGACACTAAAAGCATATATGTGTAAAAACAACACATGAATACTATAAGTGAAATTTCAAACAGAAAGTTTGCCTCTAAGCTAGCAAACTTTCTCAAATATTTTAGAAATATTTGTATGTGTACAAAAATGTAACAGAAAACTGAAAGCAAAGTGGCTTGCCATTGATTAAATCCATGCTTTAATAAGCCTATTTACTTGAAAATAATACACATTTTTCTTGAGGGTGATTGGTAATGCAGGATTCTAGTTATTTCAGATAGACTTCTCCCCCATTTCACTCAGTTCACAATTAGCCTGGGCTGTGTTGAAATGATAAAAATCAATAATATGCTCATTCTAAGAGCATTTATATTGCACTAATAAATAACTCTATTTTTTTTCAACAAGTCATGTAACTAAATTATTTTTACTTCTGAGAAATATCTTTGTTAATATCACTGGGTTTGTGTCAGCATGAGGAAAATAGGAGCATTATAGCCTACTTGGATGCTATTTAAAGAAATAAAAAGATTGGAAATGCTAGGTCTTGTTATTATGTCTTGAAGGTCAACAGTAATGCTCAGCACTTAGAAGAAAGGAGTCTTGCAAGATCTTGACCAATGGAACCATTATTATGATTATGCAGAGATATGTAGCCATGTGTACTCCGGCAATACAGATCATATCCCACCTTGACCATAGACAATTGCCAGAAGAAAAATAATGTAATGGAAGTCTTACCACTTTTTTTAGAAGGTGTCTCGCCCCTCTAAGGCATTGTTGGAGATATTACAGTGCCATAATGAGACTCATAATTCATGTCAGCCCTAAGCCTTTTCATTCATTTATAAATGTTTTAAAGCACTATGATTCATAATGCTATGAGCTGGTTTTCTTTCAGAAACATTGTGCTCCTGTTAATACCAACTATTCCTCCTTCTTGCCAAGAGATAAGCCCTATGGTAATATATTATAAAGTTTTGTGCTCTTCTTGAGTTGTTATAGTTGATTTCTTTCTAGGTACTGAGTTACTGCAAAAGAAAAATTTTTAGAATAATATTGAGACTTGAGAAAGAAATCAAGAAAGCAAGGAAAGATCTCTTCTCCATCTAAGATGTCATTTTAGAGTTATTCTCTATTTTAATATAATGTGCATTTTCTTTGAATGCCAAAACTGTTATACTCCAGGAAAAGGATAAACTTCAATGCTTTATTGACATAAAATGAAAATGAAACTTGCCATCTAAACCACAAGGTTTATAATGAAAAGTTTCATGAGCATTAATGTAATTTTTATTTTTTAATTGCCTTCCTAATAAATAAGATTTACAATGTATTTTTTAATTTCACTCAGCAATTCATTTTTTAGTTAATTAAAAAAATTAAATATTATTCTATTAAGCAAAACGAAGCAGTTTTTAAAATCATTTGAAGTCACATAGCATGAAATATATGTGCATGTAATTCTTTCATTTGTGAGGCATTTTCTCTATGGCTGTTTCCTTTGCTGGCAATATCCTCTCCAGAGTCCAATTGCTGTTCTAGTCAGAATGGCTAATTTGTTATCACCTGAACCACAATGTGGTACAGCAGTGTAGCACTGCAGAAATGATCTGTGATTCTATTTTTTTCAACAAAAGTCCTTGGACCCACCTATTGGTTGAAAGGTCTACTGAAGGCTCTATCTAGTTTTAGTTCCTGATTCAGGCAGGAAGTTATCAACAGGGGCCCATGCCCCATACAACAGGGCTTATAAGTAGGTTCCTTTGGCAGATCTAGTACCCCAATAACTAAAGATGACTTCTGTAGGTCTTTGTACTGGTCTCCCGTTGCCTTATGTTGTGAAAAGAAAGCCTGGTTCCTCTTCCTGAATTTCAACTCATTAACTCACTCTAAATCTTGGTTACATGACTGAGGGCTCTTCTGCTCCGAACTCTCCATGGTATGGAAGTTTTTTTTTTTTTTCCCACACCCCAGCTCCAAAACTGGGGCTTTGCAGCTGATGGATGGATTTCCTAATGAACAACATCTCTCTTGTGAATACAGTATTAGTTAATTTTGACATTCTACCAAATTGAGGTGGTGATGATGGCTGAGCTAATTTTCTCAGATTTGGATGGGTGTTTTGGTCCTATAATTACTTACCTTTGGGCCATGGGACTAAACAAAAATACATTATTTTATGAACTTGATGTTTTTATTTTTTACTATATGTAAAATTATTTTAAAATTATATAGGAGAGAAAATAATGAAGCTGAAAAAAATCATCTGGTTTTACTACAACCTCAGGGGGAAAAAAACATTGGAAGGAAGAATGGAGAAGAAAAGCATAGATTCCAAAGAAAAAAGGAGGGGCAAATTAAAGGCTCATTCTAGTATCTCTAAATGCTTTCCAGTCAATTTTTGTTTCTCTCAAAAAGAAATAATTTAAAAAACTTAACTCTAATACACTGATAAACAACTTGAGAGGTAAATAACACTTAAGATCAGGGTGCAGCTTCCACTCTAATCTTAACTTTATTCTATTTACTTCACTGTCCTATGGGTTCACACTTTAGGCTGAGCAATAATTGCTTTCAATTCATCCAAATCTAGCATCGTAGTCAATTAATTTAACTTCTTTCAGCAAATATGTATTAGGCTGCAACTATAAATGAACAACTGAGGGCTTATAATATTCAAGGAACTTTCTGAGTGTTTTATATATATTAAGTAATTCACTCTTCAATAATGTCCATGTTGTAAATATTATTATCACTTCCATGTTATAGAAAAGAAATCTGAAGTACAGTGAGGTTAAGGAACTTGCCCATATCCTCTCATCCATTATGCAAATAATGAACCCAGGCAGTCTGTCATCAGAGTCCACACTCAACACTACAGGCATGCACATGTCATATATTTACCTATAGTATTCTCTCAATGGTTCTAACACTAAAAGTTAATGATGAACAAAATAGAGTATAAGCACTGAACATATGCAAATATCTGCTTATAAATACTTGATCACAGCTGCTTTGCTTTCAGAACTTTGGCAATTTTGGCAAATTTACATTTTACATTTCATGGTAATTTTCATTCATTTTACTCTCTGAACCAGCTCCCTTTCTTATTTTAATAGGAAATGATAAATTTGTCATGTTATTTAGCAATGTTTTTTTTTTAGAACGGGTTCCATAGAACATCTGTCTCCAAATAAAATATTTTAGATCCTTGATTTCCACTCCAAACTTTCTACATTAGAATGGAATGTAATTTCCCATTAGGGTGGAACCTGGGACGCTGCACTTTTACCAGTTCCTTGGGTCTATTATTCAGTGCTTCTAGAGTTTGATTTAGAAGTTGCAGAGCTTCCTGGCCAGCTTTCAATTTATCACATTCTACCTGCTCCAATTTAGACTAATTAGTTAAAATGTATTAACTTTCCACTCTCTAGTCCTAATTATATATCTAAAAAATACAACTTTTTAAAAGTTGTTTTTACAGCCTAGACCTCTCTTATCCAGATCACAAAGGAAAAAAAAGCTCACAAGTTTGTGTCCAACCCATGATTATTGAGCCCCTAATTAGTGAAAATGTTTCCTTCATTGCCCCAGCAGACACATTTCAAACATTTTTAAAAATATTAATATACCTTGAATCAATTCTTAGCTAAGCACTGACTTTACATATTTTACAACCTGCTTTCTACATTTGTCTTAAATCTCGATTCCGCCCCCCCCAGTGATTCTTCCAAGCAAAACTTTTAAAATTTTCCTGAAATGTTTATAAGTATTTTGAGCAGAATAGTTTCCCAGCAAATTTATGTCCTCCCATTGTGTATAGTACACTGCCAAAATAATTTCATTCTTGTTCAGCCATATTTAAAGTTAACTCTGAAGCCAGAGTTATTATGACCAACTGCGTACTTTGAGAAACAATCAGCTTCAGTTTCTCAAGGCAAGTCTTCCTGTGCATTGTCCAGTTGATGTGTGTAACTGGATGCACACTAGGATCCCAAACAACCACTTTGGGGTCAGCCAAAGCAGATGCTTTAACTAAAAATTTGAAAGCACTGCAAGGGCACACTGAGAAGCAATTGTAAATGAGATAGATTATTTGTAAACTGTTAAGAAAGATCAGAAATGGAACAGACCTCCTTGGTAGTATTCAAAATTAAAGCTGTTAATTTTGAAAAGGGTCATTGTTCAAAATCTGAGGAATGACAGAAAAAAATAGAGTGGGGTAGGAACACAATTCCCACAATCACTTCAAAAAGAACACATGAGAATGTATTTTGCAAACTGTAAAGCCTGTAAAGGCTTTATTATTCTTATACACATGTTAAAAGAACAAAGAGTCAAATGTTTATTCAAAACTATGCTAAATTTATGTTTCAATATTAGTTATAGTTTTAATTTCAAGAAATTGTTTTGTGTTTGCAATTACATTGAGATAATAGTGGATACAAATATTGATGAAAATAAGTGATCTTTATCTGGCATACTTGGAAATCTTTCAGTTGGCAATTTGGGCAAGGGGTATGAGATTTATTTATTTATTTATATTTATAGAGTGCTGCAAGAGACTTACTTGGGTGAGTTGAGCAAGTTTTTCTTAAAAGGCTTTACCTTTTACATCAGTGGTAAATGTAAATGGTGTTATATTAACTTAAAAAAGATTTCCTCATTATACTGTTAATATTAACAATTTTTATTGAAAGCCTAGAACTTGTGAAAAAAATCACTTAATAATTTCCAATTTCAACTCTTGTACCTGAGTAAGTAAAGAATTTTTGGCTACACCTTGTAATATTGTATTGAGTAACATTAAATCAGTGTGAAATATTTTTGTTAATTAAATGAATTATCTGGGTTAAAAGTATACAAAATATGTATCTATTACAACCTATATTTTTAAAACTAATGGCTGTCATTTTAAAAAAATTTATTTCTTTTTAAATTTTAGATCTATTCTTAGGATCCAGTCTAACACTAGTTAAGTGTTCCCTAAAGGCTCATATTTTAAAAGGTACAACTCTGACCTAACTATTCAAATCCTTCCTTCTTGTCAGAGGCTGCTTGCCTATTTTCTAATCTAAAGCTTCTTTGAATTCATCAAGTTCATTTTTAGCCCATCTGGGACTTAAGTTTTAAGTAGACATTTCTGATTTTCTAACTATCTGGTTCCTCTTTTAAGCAATCTGTGACGACCACCAATCTCAGTCCTACCATAGACATAAACACATCCAATACTATATATATATATATATATATATATATATATAATTTTTTTTTTGGTGTGGTGCGGGGGGGAATGAATCAGAGTCCCAAATGGAATGACACCTACTCAAATTTTTGGGTCCTTTATTTTTTCATACTTCGGTTCCTTGTTCTCCATTTTCTTTATTTGGCTAAACTGTGAAGAACTTATTCTTGATAAGAAAATCTAAAACTAATCATGGTTTATTTAAAGAAGAAGCTACTGTCTTTAGTGGCCAGGATATTTGAGAGTTATGATTAAGACATATACTTAAGACATGTCCTAGACTTTCTTTAAGCTAGTTTTACTGAATTAAATAACTTAGTTAAATAATATATACTTACATTACTGAAAAAAATTAAGCAATTCTCAATTTAGATTTTTAAAACCACTTATTCTTTTTTCTTTCTTCTTTCCTCTCTCCCTACCTTCATTCTTTTCTTCCTTCCTTCCTTCCTTCCTTCCTTCCTTCCTTCCTTCCTTCCTTCCTTCCTTCCTTCTCTTTCTCTCTTTCTTTCCTTCCTTCCTCCCTCTTTCCCTTCCTTCCTCCTTGCCATTCTCTCATTCTCTCATTCTCTCTCTCTCTCTCTCTCTCTCTCTCTCTCTCTTTCTCTCTCTCTCTCTCCCCCACACACCACTTCCTTTCTCTCCATCCCTTTCTCTCTCCTCCCTCTCTATCTCCAGTTTTGATATTGGACTTGCTTAACAATGTTAGTAAATAGAACAGGACATTTCTCAAAATAACTAACCATAAAAAAATGTTTCCAAAATGGCCTAGAGGAAAGAATTTTTCCTTCACTCTATTTAAAGGCCAATGATTTGTTAAAGAGTTTCTATAAAAAAATTAAAAGGCATTGGGCTTTTTTTAATCTACCTTTGTGTACATCGTTTTTCAGTGGTATAACACATTCTTTCTTTATTCATGTTGGGAAAATGTTTAATTTTATTAAAATCTCTGCCCTGCATGAGCTTGAACAAATTAGAAACACATGAAACTCTGTGTATAGTGAACACATAGAGACCAGAATATCAGTAGATGTGCAGGAGTCACTCAGAAGGTAACAGTTTCTAGTTGGCGAGTGGGTTTTTCTTCATCTTTAGATTTAGGTACATGGATCCTTCTATCTGGCAGATGCATCATTGCCTTAGAATCTCTTAGCTAGTGAGAGAAGAGAAGACACACACCCCTCATCAACATCTTGGCCAGAAATTGATCACTTTTGTTTATATTCCATTGGGAAAAACTTGTCAGATAGCCCTATTTATATGCAAGGGAAGCCTGAAAATGTAACTATTGTCTGGGCAACTGTTTCTTCACAACAATCCTAAACCATGGAAGGCACAAATTTTAATGGACAGTTAGCTGTCTCTGTTATACTTACCAAAAGTCTAAGCTTTCTATAGTTATACTTAAACTTCACTCTGGTTACTAGTTCAGTTGTAACTCTTGGGTTGAGCAGAGTGTATGTTAAAGTACTGTAGAAAATTTAGAAGAGAGTATTACAAAATTCTTAGAGAGTTTATCCATTTCTTACAAAGACACTGCAACAAGTAAATAGTCTTTGAAAGTACCTTAGATTTTTACTTTTCAATCCTATATTCTTAGTTTTCACATAATAATTTAGTAACCAACAGTGACTTGCAAAGTTAATTATTCTCATATGACGCTCATTACAGCTAGAACATGAACATGTTCTAAATTTATTAATATTACTGATTTTAAAGCATTCCCTATTGAACTTTCCCAGTAAATCAAGTCTCCACTCAAAGCCCATGGATACCAACAGAATGGTCACAGGAATAAAATATATAGAATCTGAACTACCCTGAAAAAATGGTCTAATTAGGTTTTTCCCATTCACAGAGATAGATTTTCCATCAGTGACAATACAGAGCAATTAGAGGAGGTCTCTTATAACTTGCCATGGGTGCAGTCAGCTGATACTAATGTTACTTTGGTGAGCACTTGAATAAATGACATCTTATCATTTTTATGTGAGAATTCCTTCTCATAAGAGTTGTCATCCCACTCAAGATTTAGGACAGAACTATTTTAGTCCCAATGACTTTACATTTATTTCCATTTTTTTTAATGTAGACCTTGTATTGTGGCTTTTTAAAGCACATTCCATATATTTATTAAACACTTTCTAACAGGCCTCTTATTTATCTAACATTGTAAAGGATGTGTTGTTCTACAAAGAGATAACATACTAACAATAATATTGGCATTGTATTTGGAGCTTACAAGATAGCTTTCCATATTATTCATTTAATATTTATAAGAACTTTGTGAAACTTAGAGAATAACTTGTCAAAGAAAACATAACTAGTCAATAACAGAATTGATTTTAAATTCAAGTCTGTGGATTTTCTACTATACTAAGATGCCAATTTAAGTGTTTCATCAAGCATGAACCTGAAATAATTTGAGTTATAAAATTCTGTGTTATTGATAATAAATACATAGAAAGATATCAGTAAGTTTGTGAAGCTTCATTCAAAACTATGATTTGATATGTCATAAAGGGTAGAAAGGATGGATGGATGTGTGTGTTGTTATGTGGATAAGATAAAGAGCTGTTCAGGAAGAAAAACTAAATTCCTGCATAAAATCAGAAATGGAGGATTATGTACAGAAACTGTGAGGAAAATAAAATACATGATTGGAGTAGGAAAAGGGGAAGAGAGTAATAAAAAACCTAACCAGATCAGCCAAAAAAGACCTAAGTATGAAGGCATTTAGCTTCACTTAAAGGGCAATATTGAACCAAAGTGATTTCTTAAAACAGGAGTACTAGGGGGAAAGTGCTTTAAAGAAGAAAGTACTTAGCAGTAGACTGTGTGATAGCTTGAAAATAGGAAGGCTAAAGTCAGCCAGTCTGTTGCTGCCACATAAAGATGTGAAATGGATTTGGACCAAGCTGCAATAGAGTGTGAAGCAAAAGAGAGGCCAGGGCTCAGGACTATATTAGATGTAAAGAGTAAACTGGAGTAAACTAAAGATAGAGCCCTAAGATTTTAAACAAGAATGTGTAATTTAAGGGACAACTTGTTTTGAAAAATAATGTTGAGATAATCTAAGTCTAATTGTTAAGTTACAATTTAGTGATGTCAAAATAAATACCTTATTTCTAATATAAGTGTTTTCCTGTTAATTGACCTATTTATAAGCAATGCAAATTTGATTTTATCCCCCAATATTAGAAACTTCTAAGAGACTGTGTATTAGATAAATTTTAAACTATAGAGCCTCTTTATCTCTTAGGATTGGGATTCTTTTCCTGTTCTAACAGAAGTGGCTAATGTGTCAAAAATAAGTAAAACACTAAGTAATATCATAGAACAAGCCTTTATGTTACTCATAATATGAAGCTATTAATTTCATACTTCAAAATATCTTGCTAGTTTATACATAAAGCAGCATTCTGGCTATTAGACTTAAATAAAAACACTTAAGCCATTGTGCCTCAAAGCAATTGACTGTTCATGGAACCATGGAGATCATATTTCAGCCTCCCATTTTATAGACAGTAAAATAGAAAATTTGTTTAAAGCACAGATATAGTTAGTAGCAAAAATGGTACTGGGATTTAGGTTTCTGACTCTGGATTCAATTTTCTTGAATCTTCTACATGAAATGACATTAGCAATAGATGCAACAACTTGGATGCCAGAAATGGCTCAAAGTGATTTTGCTTCTATTACTTCATAAATACTGCTTAAAAGCCCGATGAATTAAATACTACTATGACACCATCCTATTAGGAAGGAAGAAATGAGACATGCACAGGGAGATGAAGTTTGTATAACTCATTCAAATCACATAATAGTGAGAAATTAAGCTGGAATTGGAAGCCAGGTAATCCAGTTCCAGAGGCTGTGACTCTGCTTTCTCTTCAGCACCAGTGTCAATTTTACTGGTTTTAAGTATGTGCCACCTTTACAACAGAGACCAGTCAACTCAACTCTAAAAAAAACAAACAATCCAACTAAAAAATGGGCAGAAAGCCTGAACAGACATTTCTCCAAAGAAGACATACAGGCTATCTGTATGTCTTCTTTGGACATACAGGCTATGTCCAAAGAAGACATACAGGCTATGTCTGTATGTCTTCTTTCATGAAGATGTTCATGAAAGAAACATGAAAAGATGTTCAACATTACTAGTCACCAGGGAAATGAAAATCAAAACCACATTGAGATATCACCTCACACCTGTCAGAATGGCCAGTATTAAAAAGACAATAAATAAGTGTTGGTAAGGAGGTGGAGCATGCTTGTGCACTATTGGTGGAATTGTAAATTAGTGCAACCACTATGAAAAACAGTACAGAGATTCTACAAAAAATTAAAAGTAGAACTACTATACAATTCCAAGTCTACATATTTATCTGAAGGAAACAAAAACAATAATTTAAAAAGATATATGTACCCCTCTGTTCATTGCGGCATTATTTATAGTGCCAACATATGTAAGCAAACCAGGTGTCATTGATGGATGACTGGATAAAAAAGTGTGGTACATATATACAATTACTCAGCCATAAAAAAAAATGAATCTTGCCATTTGCGACAACATGGAATGAGTTAGAAAGTATTATATTAAGTGAAATAAGTCATGAAGAGAAACACAAATACCATAGATTTAACTTACATGTGAAATCTGAAAAAGAAAACACAAAAACGAGCAAAATGAAACAGAAACAAACTCATAGACACAGAGAACAAAGTGATAGTTATTGGAGGATGGTGGGGAGTTGGCAGAAAAGGGTAATGGGGTTAAGAGATATAAACTTCTGATACAAAATAAATCACAGGGAAGTAATGTACATCACAGGGAATAGAGTCAATAATATTGTAACAACTACATATTACTACAGATGGTTACTAGACTTATTGTGATTATTATGTTGTACACCTGAAACTAATATAATATTGTATATCAACTATAATTAAAAATAAATTCTAAAAAACAGGGAATCCAGATGAGAGGAGGATTGAAAGTGGTTATTGGAATTTGAAATTAGGGGGCTGTTAGTGGATTTTGAGAGCAATTTCTCTGGAATTTAGATTACAGAGGCCAATGAATGAACATGAAGATGCAAACACATTCGGTACCACTTCAGTTCATGAATGCATAACAAATTTTACATTTCATAAAATTTGTCTCCTATTATAAGTGTGTTTCAATTTATCCCTGGTATTACTGCTTTTTTTGTTTGACAAATGATATCATGATGATGCCATTTTTTTGGTTGAAGATGTTAATCACTATTTTCATTTTGATCTGCATGCTTTATCACTATAACACATCTTTCTTTAATGTTTTTTGTCCTGAGTTCAGACTAGTCTGACATTATGATCATGACCTATTTGTACAACATAGCTTTGCTCATTCTTTTATTTTCAACTTGTTTTAAGTTTATTCTTGGTATATAGTGTCACGTATTTTATTTACATTTATGATCTTTGTGAACTACATGATCTTGGATTTCCTTCACATAGACTACTAGCATTTTTAAAGTTATTCAGTGTACATGTTTAAGTCTACTTGAGCCCCATTCAGAATCAAATTTTTTTTGTGATCTAATCTGAAATTTACTTTAATAAGTGGATTTGGTTGTCCAAAGCACGAATATGTTTAGTTGTGCCTCTCTTATATTACTTTGAGTTATGTTTCTTGAAATCATAATTATCACCATCATCATCATCATCATTTTATCTTTTAATATGTTTACTTTCAAGTGTATGTTTCATTATTTTCCTAGTAAGAAAAAGTAAACTTAGCACATTTTTCCTTTTTATCTTTTCTTTTCCCTGCAAAACATTATATTAGTCAAAAATATTAGTTTGCTGTGTTTACTTTCATGCTGTCAGACATGCATATATTATTACTTTGTCAATTTTGAATATCTTTTGACATCCAATGGTTAAAGATGAAACAATACTATACTCAACATCTTCCTTCTTTCCCCTTTCAATTTCTGTCAGTGATATTTCTAATGTATAGGACTCACAGTATTTATATTTTCATATCTATAAACCCTTAGTTCTATTAAGTATATTCAATGTGCATTATCTGATAATGGCTAAATTTACTCTCTCCTAATTTTACTAAGAATAGTTCATGGGAATAATAATCTCTGGGTTTTTGTATGTTGAAAGCTATTTGTCTATAGACTTTATATCTGGAAGAGAAAGAATCTTTGACTCACATTTTTTTTTTCTTTAGAGAATTGTTTAGATCATTGTCTTCTGATATTTTATGTTGCTGTGAAGATTGAGTAAGCTTAATTTTTGCACTTTTTAAAGTGGCACCATCTTTTCTTCCTAGCTATGCAGAAAGACCTTTATTTTTGTAATCTGGCATACTTCCTAGACTTTATTTCATTACTGACTCATTTAGATTATTTTTCCTGGCACATGATGTGTCTTTTCAATATGTTATTTATTGTGTGTTTGCTTTTATTTTTGTTTTTCACTTTAAAGAAAATTTTCTTGAATTATACTTTTAAATATTTGCTTTGTATTTTTATCTTGGGTTTCTTTTTCAGGAATATAAAAAATAAATGGGCACATTTGAATATGCCCATTGCCTTCAGGAAATGAATTATTTGGGAACTTTCTGAAATCTGCAGCTGCTGGGTTCTCTCTTCAGCTTTTCTCCACATCTTCTTCTTTGGCACTTACATTCAGTTGGAAGCTTTAGGTACTCTTAAAAATATCTTGCAGTTTGTCTCCTAATTTCACTGAGAATGTAATTTTTACTTTTGGCATCAATCTTTCTGGTTATTTGGAGAGGAGAGGAAAGAAAGCTAGTTTCTGTAGCTACATTTATCCTGTAAGACTTTATCTCACTTATCTATCCCAAATGAAAAGGGGTGCTACAGCATTACAACTTGCCTGACTTTCTCTGAGTTATGATTTTCAGAACTGTGGAGAACAATACAAAAATGACTAAAAAAGGGTCTTCTCTAATTTCACATCACTGTTTTTAATAATATTAACAGTTTCCTTCTCTTTTATGGTTCATGCTACATCTACACCAAGGGCACAGAAGCAAATCTCAATTCTGTTTCCTTCCCACATTATTTCCTTTTCAAGGGTTTGTGTCTTTTCATCTTTAAGGGCTCCAAGGCTATAAAGACTCTTTGCGGGCCAGGTTGCTTCTAGCCATGGTCAAGAGAAACATGTTGTGTCTGTGCTCTGTAGCTGATATTAGCCTTTGTTTGTCTCATCTTTGAGTACAACTCACATTTCTGAATTTGTTGTATAAAATTCTGCATGTTCTGATTCTTGGCTCCTTTAGAACTGACTTCTGTTTCTCAATTTTATTCATGTAGGCAAGAAGAGCTAGGTACTTATGTCGACAATGTCCAGGTTTGAATTGCAGAGTAATGGAAGCCAAGTCATCCTGAGGTGTCTGGAACACATTTTCTCTTTAGATCTCTGACTGACCTGAATACTGTTGACATTCGGGCAGAGTGCCAAACTCATTCGAGCACATAGCTATTTCCCTAGGAAACCACCTAATATAGGTCTTTTTACCGCTGCTATTTCATTGCTCTTGGATGTTATTAAATACTGGTCTACGAACCAGGAAAAAAGAAGATTTCAAGTGAGCAAATAGAGAATCTCCAGCCCCCATCCCTTGGCTATGTCTGTGGGAGGCATGTAAATACAACACATGGGAAAAATGGAAGTATAGAAATGATTCAATGTGGTTTTACCTTATGAGTTTTCCTTTTAACTTTAACAGTCTTGTTATCTTTGTACTTTAAATTATATTTTAACAAAATGGAAAAGCACCATTATTATCCAATGTGTATCTAAACCCAGAGCTCTTTTGTATCTTTTATTTTTACTCTTACGGCATTTCAATGAATGAAAAAAAATGCTACTTTGCTGTATTTATTCACATATATTATCCATGGCCAATTTTTAGCATTAGAAAACTGCTCTTCCTCAAGCCTATTACAGCATAATCTCTTTATTGATATGAAATAGAGTTAGAAATTTATCCATCTGAAATTTATATTTTTTAAAAAATCATGTCTAATGAAATTTAAATTTTCTATATATTCAGAGATTTGGCCTTTATTTCATCTTTTTCAAAATATAAATAAAATTCCATTGAGTCAGAGTCCCTGTCTCAGCCTTATTTGTTATTCCCTTTATCTCCAACAATATCAATCTGCTTTTTATATGCATCACTGAACTTGCTTGACTTTGTTTTCCATCTCCAGCATACTATTCTCCCTTCACTATTGCCAATGTAGCACAAAATACCTCTTCATGGGAGGATTATTTAATTTATCCCCATAATAGTCATATCTTTGATCTATCCTGGGGAATATATCAATCAGCTATTAGGTAGAGGTCTAATGTTTGGGAACTTGTTTAACTTAATTTGTTTAAGACACATTACTGTATAACAAAAGCTGATTTAGGCTGATTAAGCAGAATTGTTGAAAGAACTAGAGAATAAGACTTGAAGTTAAGTTTCTAGGCAGAATGACCAAGACTATGCCAAAGAATAGGCTTAATGACAAAACTGCCACCAATAGTGCTAACACAGAGAATGTCGCATAACATTGCTGCTGATGCTCCTGCCCACCAGTGCAATTTCTGCATGAGAAAATTGACCTTGTTAGCCCTAGTAAGTCACCACACTCCCACAATTGCCACCACAGGCACCACTGTCACCAAAGTATGTTCCAGGTTGAGTTTCCTCTAAGATTAAGTTTAACATGAAGGATTTTTTTTTTTAAATCTCCTTGAGATAAACTTTTGTGCAAGAGAGCGGGGGAAAGTAGAATTAGGCAAAGGCAGGAGTCAAATGTGGTATAAGCCCAAGAAAGACCTCAGCTGACACCATAGCAACCTTTGGAACTAAAGATTATCCCCAACTGGCCAAGTTGGCAAGATTCGTATACCCCTATATCGAATAGTCATTGGATATGAGCTTCAATGGGAAGGGGCGCGACCTTAGGAAAGGTGGCTCTCTACAGCTGAGGAGACTCTTGAAGGGACAGACAGCTGAAGATTGTTTGCCATCGGATGCCTCAATATCTAGGGAAACAAGCACAGTTCCCCCTTGCACTGCTTGGATTACACACACACAATATAATTCTGTGACCTCAATTTTCTGACTTAGAACATGGGAATAATAGTATCTATCTCATTAGATCCCTATGAAGAATGATATGTTTACATGCATTATTTCACTAAGCCTTAATGAGATAAATATTATTATTTCCATGTTCTAAATCAGGAAACTGAGCTCCAAAGCTATTGCCTGTCTCAACAAGAATTTCAGCCTTTTTGCTACACTGTTTTGGAGGGAGGAACTAGCTACATTGAACACAATATTTTTCTAAATAAACAGACAAAAAAGTTTGTTTTCAATGAGGCCTATGTGAATATGTAATACACACACTGAGTATACACATATGTGTTTTCTGTGTTATACACATATGTACATGTGACACTTTTCATAAGCTAGCACCAACATACCTCTACAACTTCATCCCCAACCTCCCCTTTCCTACTATTCCTTCATGACTTTGATCATTTTATATCCCGTCTGGAGTCTCATCCCAATAACCTTAGTTCACAAATCCACTGCCTGCTATGACTACCCTGATAGCCAATCTCCCACCTCCAGTTAACTTTCCTCTTGGTGCTCCCTTTACATTTTTGTTTAACTCCTCTTTTAATACTTATCACAGGACACCTTTTATTAGAGGAAATCGTGTACATTCCTTGTCTCCACTAGTTTACGAGGCTCTTAAAGACTGAGATGAGACTTGATCCATTGTTCCTAGCTCTTAGCATAATACTTTGCTCATAGTAAGCTCCAAATGAGCACTTGATCAACTGAGCTGTTGACTTTCTCAAGATTTTTCTATAAGTAGACTAGATGTTTACATATGCTATCATGCTATTTTGCAATTATTTCAAGTGGTCAAGTTGTACTGATCTGTTTATGCTACTCAAATCCATTGGAAATGAAGTTTACTGAGAGACTTCAGTGGGTCAACTCCACCCACCCATCTCATTTCCAGAGTGAGTGATGCTGCTCAAGGAACATTCTCTGAAATCAATTCATTTCACTGGAGTATGTAATTCTTTTTAAGAAGAATAATTGCTTCATGTGGTGTTTTCAGTGACAGGCAGTAGAGTATGGTGATTAAAGGTATAAACTCTAGAGCCAGACTCTTTGTTTGAGCTCTGCCATGTGCTACTCACAAGGCCTTGAAGACCTTACCTATGCCTCAGTTTCTTCATTTGTAAAATAAGACTATAAAAAGTACCTGCCTGAGTTAAAATGAAGATAGAATGGGTGAATATAGGCAAATCACACTGAATATTTCCTGCACATGGTGAGGCATATATGAGTGTTGGCTGTTACTAATATTCAGTGCCTTCTCTCGAGTGTTAGATACTTTTGAAATAGAAGGCAACCATAGAATAATTTTTCATTTTTAAAAACTCTCAGAATAGTGTAAAAGAATATAACATTTTTAAAAAATGTCTAACTACAGAAACACAAACCATTTCAAATAAAATGTCACACTTCTTAAAACTATGCAAGTCTTGTATGCATAAAAAGCTTAAAAATGTAGATAAGAGGGGTATCTACAGTTTAATAATTATTGTTATATTCTAGTGCAATTAATACTTATATGCTATTTAAATTATATTTTAAACTTTACAAAATCTAGCTCACATCAAAAAAAATCACTTTTGTGTGTATGCCTCTGTATCTAGTGTCATAGTGATATAATGTCTAGTTGCCATAAAACCAAAGTGAAATGTTAGATTAGGTAAAAACAAATATTTTCTCCTTTAATAAACCAGAAAGGCAATGTCAGTTAACTCAATTCAATTCATTGAGTAATATAATTAGCAATTTTATTATCTCATAATTTCTCATTTTTAAGCCACAGTTCTGAATTTATTGTGTAATTATTTTACTTTATTTACTCATAAAATGCTACAGTTTCTAGCGTGAGATTGCCGCCTTATAGAATTTACTAGCAATCATGCATAGTATCTTTTGCATAGAATTAGATCTGTGTCACCCAATTAAAGTGAGAAGGATGGTGGGCAAACTGAATTTAATTATCAAAGTTGGCATATCTCTAGCATCCTATAGATGGCAGCCAGATATTCTTATGAATTATGAGGTTGCTAGGTCTGTTTCTAGATGGATTGCATGCCATTGGCCTTGACAAGTCAGAAAATTATTTTCTCTTTTTCACTGTCCAAACTTGTAAAGATTACTCAGGCTTTTTAAAATGAAATTAGAGCATCTAGCAGTAGGTCATATCAAGGATATTAGAGCAATCTGACAGTGACATCTGTCACTCTATTTTATGCCAGGTTTGATTCGAGGGATTTAGACAGCTGGAAGATGTCCAGTGATTCCCTTACTGTTCTATTTTTGTTATCCTGCCCTAGGCATTGGCTGCATCTTCAGGATGTCACCGAAGTCAACAATGGTGGTACTAACAGGTAGAGGAGGACCACACTGTAGCAATACAATTAGCTGAACAGTCCTAGAAACTAATAACAAGTCTGCGAGGTTCATGTGGAAATGCCAAGTTTTACTTTTAGTTTGCAAAACAAACATATTTTAAAATGTAGTGAAACATTCAGTTGAAAGTGAATAGATTCAAGGAATCTGCTTGCTGATAGATCTTTACTCCGTTCTGTGAAACTATTATTCGTTTAGTTATTTATTCAATAAGTATCTAGTAATCCCATTCTATGCAGAGACAATAGTATTTGAAAAGACTTGGAAATGAGAGAGAACATGGTAGTTCCAAGAGGGAAAAGTTATCATGGCCAGACCAGGTTGGGACTAAGAACAATAAAAAGAAATTTAAGGGTTTTAAACAGGAATTGATGATCATACTGCATTTTCTGATATATTATTTTTGCTATACAACATAGAAGACATATTGGAGAGGAGGGGAAGAAGAAAGTGTAGGGAGAACCACTCGGAGGCTGTTGCAGAAATCTAAGCAAGAGGTGATGCCATAAGAGGTGATGCTGGAAGACAGTGAGAAGGAAAATAAGTGGATGACTTAAGAAATATTTATAAGAAGAATAAAATTTGTCAGGAAGCAGATTTGGAGAGAAGTAAGACTGAAGGAGAAAACAGAGGAAATGCTCAGGTTTCTGATGTAGGAAGCTGGGTGAAAGGTCGTTCTATTAATTGAGACTGGAAAGCCAGATGGGAGATCAGAGGAGGTGATGGTTCAATTCAGACATTTGGAATTCAAGGAAGATGTGGGCTATCTGAGAAATAACTAATAGGCAGGTATAAATATTAGTAGAAGATCAGGAAGAAAGGCTGCATAAATCTTCATTTGAGCCTTAAGATGTGCTCTCCACAGCTACTTTTTGCATAAGGAAATAAAAAAATTTCCTAAAAAAGTGCTCAACCTAGAAAAGAGATGAGGTAAGTTCAGACAACAGAAAATGAAATAAGTACTGTAGGGAAGAGATAGTTCTTTGCATAGAATTTTGGCTATTTTCAATCCATTCCTTGGCTAAACTCTCATGAGTTTTACATTAAAATGTCTGCATTAAAAATATAATAGCTAAAAAGGGTGGTCTTTAATATAAGCTTCATGGTGATTTGAGTTCAGGGTTTTGGCAGCATTGGTGCTAGTTGAGTAGGCTGTGCTAACAAATGGCAAGTTACATGAGACTGAGCATAAATTCCTGAAACATCAGGCATTAGCAGGCCTTGGCTCACATATCCACAGGCAGTGCCAGCAGAGGAGTGTCTTTACAGAAAGCATAAGGGATGGCAGAGTGAGGCAGATATGGGTAGCCTTATCTGGAGCAGCCACCAAGAAAATAGCAAGTGCTGTACAGTCACCAAGGTGACTAATTGGTGAGGGACACATAAAATTGGATATTTAAAGAGAGAGTTGGCATGCCCTTGGACAGGGTAGTGATAGAGCTGGAGATATTCTCTTTTGTTACTGTTTTCAGGACTTATTATTTAAGACTGCAGGCTGGAGCAATCTAAGGGGTGGAGGAATCTACTTGTGTATCTGTAGTGCATATTAAAAAGTCATGTTTTTAAATTTGTTTCTAAAGATAAATTTTATATCTTGCATTTCTACTTTAAAAACCTAAAGTCAATTTCTTTTTAAACAAAATGTATCTTATTTCATTATTCCTTTGGATCAGTGGTTTTAAATAGAAAAAGTGTTTCTCTGCTTCTCTTTAGAATCAAAGGAAAGAATTTTGCTAATTATAGTTATGCAATTATTTTATATCATATTTTTATATCATAATACTCAACTGAAACAAGTCTCCCAACTATGAGGAAAAAGAGAAAGATGTGCTTCCCTAATTTAGATTTTAATTTCATTTAATCATTAATTCATTTTCACACATAAACTGTGTTTTATCAAATTAATTAATTAGGGCAATTGCTCTGGTCTCATGTGCCCAACATTATATGGGGTTGGAGAAGTATTATCACATTATGTTTTAATTTGATATGAAGCAATATCTGGTGATAAAATTTGCAAAAAGAAATACAAAGCTGCTAACTTTGAATTAAATACTCAAAAAACCTCAAATTTCATCTAACCCTCTTTATGCTTTACAACTGGGCTTTAAATCTAGATTCCACTACTTTACAGTCAAGTTACTTTAACCTCTAAGCTTTAGTTTCTTTTGGGTAAAATGAATATATTACTTGGAAATATTCAATCAATGAGCTTCCCCCCCCCCCATAAAACAAGTTCCCTTGATATCACCTCCATAAGGAAGAAAATATGCATTGGGGGGAGTTTCTGGCATACAATAATGGGAAATAAAGCTTTTCTGGTTTTAGAAAAGAAAAAGGAAAAGGGAACAGGTTGTGAGAGAAGCACTCAGACAGTTAACTAAATTCTAAACCACTCCCCACCATACACATTCTTAAGATTCAATTCTCAATTATAGAGAAGCAGTGATTAGTTTTTAAAATAAGGGTGGAGAGGGATATAGAAAAAAGCTTTAGCTCAACTTCTTTGTTCATACTCAGGAAGGAAATTGCCTCGTGGAAAACCAAAATGGGACCAATCATATCAAAATAAAAATGGTAGCTAGATGATGAGACACCTGAAATGAATGCACTGATTGAGAGTTTTATTCTAGTGATAGGGAGATCCATGCCACTTTCAAAGCCAAGGCTGAGCTGAGGAAATAGAGGAAATAAATGGCCAAACAACCTGGGAATTTTGCCAGTATTTCACCACCATGAACTTCAACACCTGAGCCAGTGATACCTCCAAGCTTAGCATAGTGCCTGCTCACCAATGTGAGGTCCCACCTTCATCACAAGAAGCCACATGAAACTTAACTTTTTTCTTTATTCAGAACCCATCTTGAAAAAGAAGAGATGGAAAAAATATGAAATATAAAGTATTTATACCCTGCACAAAGAGGCATAGTAGTATAGTGGACAACATTTGAATATGAATTTTTGGGGGGAGGGGGAGCAAGTTATCTGTATTTCTCCACCCCACTTCTACTATTCATGGGGCCCATAAGAAGTTGAAATAGGTTATGCAACACACACAAAAAAAACATATGTACACTTCAGTACTGTCTGAATTAAATCTATAAATCTCCCACATATTTTTTTTAAAAGCACAAGCAGAGCCCAACCAGTATTTCAAATATTTCAAAATTTGTTAATATCTAATAAAAGTATTTTCATTTATATTTTCTAGTTTTATTAAGATATAATTGACATATAACTTGTATAAGTTTAAGGTGTACAGTATAATGATATGACATATGTATATATTACAAAATAATTACCACAATAAGTTTAGTTAATATCCATCATCTCACATAGTTACAGTTTTTTTCTTGTGATGAGTTTTAAGATCTGTTCTTAGCAACTTTCAAATATATATTGATAAGTATAGTCACCATGCTGTACATTATTACATCTCCAGAATTTATAACTGAAAGTTAGTACCCTTCAACTACCTTTACCCATTTCCACCCTCCCCGCTTCCATCTCCCTCATATTTAACAAATATTTGTTGAATTATTGATTGTAACATGGCAGGCTCTCTGCTAGATACTAGAGACACATAGGAAGGCAGGCACGTGACACAGTTCCTGTCTTCAATGGTTTGAAATATTGTAGCAAGAGATAGTTAATTCAAGTTGACCATCAGAGTGAATTGCTACCTTTAACTCTACTGTCAAGCTTAAGGTATATCAGTAAAGAGAAAACTAAAAGAACGATGAGGAGAGGTAAAGGTAAATGTGGTAGCATGTTATCAATAATTACCCCAACTGTTATTCAAAAAACATTTTATATCTCACACTGCCTATGTTCATGCTTGACCTAATTCTGAAAGGAAGTTTAATGGGGATGCAACTATGAATGGCAAGAGCATGACTTGCCACTTTTTCATGAGCTGTCTCAGTGTGCCCCAAGGAGATTTGCTTTGCTGGTGAAACCTCACATCTCTTGAGAACTAAGCAAATTCAAGGCTTTTGCTGCTTATAATACTGGTTACTAAAAGCTGGCACTTTTTTGTTTTCTAATTAAATACAGTCCCCCAATCATATAATATGTTCTTACAATTATTTAAGAAGAGGAAAAAAGATGTTTTTTATTTTCTTACATTGTGACAAAACTCATTCACAGGGTCTGTTATTAATACTCTAGAGCATTTCACATACCTAATTACAAACCATACAATATTACAATGAGGTTCTTAGAGATGAAGTGACCAGGGAGCATAGTTAATTGAATAATTTTAAATTTAAATATTGCAAAAAGAGCAAATATCAAACAAGAATCCCAATTCCATAACTTATCTATAAAGATAATTCATTGAGTTCATTTAAAATTTCTGAAGGAAACATTGAGTTTTAATCCAGCAAAATACTGAGAAGGTGGTGTGGAAATTTTCCTAGTTTGAGTTAATGAATTGGTCAAGAGAGAGCTTGCAAACAAAGGTATATTCTTGTTCTAACACAAGACTTGGGTGTGTGGAGATGGTCCATTTGAATGTAGCCCAGAGACTTGGAGGGCATTATTTATTTACTGAGTCCTTAAGGGCTTCATCTAAGAGCTTCATAGCTCATCACAGGTAGCCTCAGGAAAATGATTTCTTGGTCAAGTTCCATATAAACTACAGTACAGGGTAACATTAGTAATGACTCAATACTAGTAGTCACCTAAATATTCTTATAAATTTCTAATACAGCATGCCATTCTGTGAATTTGCCAGGCTTTCATATATAAACATATTTATCCCTTTGTCTGAAATTCCTCTTCTTTCTGCCTGAAATAGCTTCCCCTCCTCCTGCCCCATGTAAAGCTTCTTTTCATCCTTGATTTTCATCTCGTGTATCTTCTATGGAAAGTGCTCCTCAGGCCTTTCCTTCTTTTATGCTCCATTGGCATCGTCTAACAAACTTCATTAAAGATCTTCTAAGGCTGTATTCCAATTGTGTGATGGCATGTCAGTTCTAGGCTGTGAGCAACTTGAAGACAAAGACAGATAATACTTTTAATCTTCATAATTCCAGTTCTGAGCAGAGTGACTAGCACATAGGAAGGGCTCACTAAATATTGGTTGAATTGATTTTTAAAATATCAAAAGTAAGCCAAACCAGGTCAGTGGGTATCAATTATAAAAAAATAGTTTTATAATTATGTTCTTCCTCCTGCACCCTATTCTGTATTAATTGTATAACTACCCTATCATTCACCTACAAAATTTCACACAACAGGTAACATTTCAGCTGGTGTTGCTAACAAGTAGGAGTTCATTAGCAGGACAATCAAGGGAAGAACAACCTGACAAGAAGACCTTCGCATACAGAGGTAACAGTGGAGTATAGGGCAGAAAATAGACCTTGAATTTTATTAAAGAAATTTGGATTTGATTATGAACAATGAGGAGCTATTGAAGAGTGGATTTTTATCTCTTTGAACAATATGACAGAAATTATAGAGGGAGAGCATGTTTAGAAGTACGGATGTGTTTGCTTTTTAAATGTTCATCTTGAATAAATTGTAGGAAAACTAAACCAGAGGCAACACACTGGTGAACATTGGGCTGTGTCATGAAAATGTGTTTTGTTTGGCTCACTCTGTTTAAAATTAAAGGGCAAATTTAAAGGACTTTATATATAAAAACATACCTAAAACCTCTTTAAATTTTTGGAAATTTGGTGATGCTTTGACTACACACTCACATGGCGACACTCTTGAGGAAGCAGCAGAGAGGAACAAGAAAGATTATGGGCAGTGGGGCCAAATGACTGTCTATTTTATTTCTTAAATTTAGTACAATTCATACTAAACAAAATATAAAATTACTGAATATATACTTTAATTTCTATGTCTTAAAGCAAGTACAAATTCTTGTCTTGTCTCCTTGCCCCAAATTGGTTTTTAAGTACCTTCCTCTCCAACCACCATACACCAAAAATTTTACTAAAGATACATTCCTCCCTTCTCCTTACCAAATTGTTTCAAATATAGCTATGAAAGAAACAGCTCTTTGGGGGAACAAAGGGGTAAATTTATCTCACATAATCTCTTCTTGTCTATAATTGTAAAACCCATTTTCCATGTGAACAAATGGCATCCTAGAACTTGAATTAACCAGAAAATAATACCTAGTCTTGATTCTTAAGCATGACCTCTAACCACACATCCAGAAACTGAAAGAGAGTAGGCATGAATAAAATCTTTCAACACCTTAGAGAGAGGTTTTGTGTAAATACAGGTACTATTCATAGATATCACACCTTAAATAACTTTCTCCTTTCAATAGAAAAGCAAATGAAATGGAACCCAACCCCAAAAAGCCTGCTGATCAACTTGAGTACCAGGTGACACTGATTATAAACTTAAGAATGTTAACATAGCTATTTGGAACCATTAAGATATTTGATCATCCAGTGAATCGAGTTTAAACAAGAATTTTAACTCCGAATTAAACTTGTATCTATTTAAAATACAATTTCTGACTCTTCATTTACTGTGACTATAATAGAATCTACACCAAACCAACAAAGGAGAGGTAACAGCTTGCCCCACACCACCCCTATTAGGAACTGAACCCTTCGCAGTCCAGTTTTTTTTCTGACCTCCAGATACATCCTTATTCAACTAAGAGTTAACTCAGGCTTGGTTAGTTGAACATTCCTTTTAATGGAATTCATACACCTGTCAGAATAGCAAAGTTAAATGGGCATATACTGAAGCCCAGCTGTCCTTGTTCATTACCAACGCCATCACTTAGTAGCTGTCCAAACTTGGCCATATTACTTAACGCCTTTGTAACACAGTTTATTCATTTGCAAAGGAGTATGATAACATTACCTACCTCTTAGTATTATGAGAATTAGTCAGGTGATCATGTTAAAGGCCTAAGCACATACACATGCTAAGTGCATGTGTGCTTGTATAAAATCCTGCCCCCTCTGAAGAATGCAATCATCTTGCAGACTGAGACAGGTGCCCAGCACATAGTGGAAGTTTGCTAAATATTTGTTAAAAACATCTGTGATTTTTTTCATAGTCTCTATAGATTTAGAAAGATACATATAATGTTTATCATATGCTAGGTGCTATACAAATATTCACTCATTTGATCCTCAAAAGATCTCTACAAAGAAAGCACTAATATTATCCCATTTTTCAGAGGAAGAAACTGAGGCACAAAGTAGATAACTTGTCTGAAGCCACTCTGCTCTGAATAGAGATTCAAGCCTAGACATTCTGGCTTCTGAGTCCATGTCACACTATGCAGAACTTCTCAAACTTCAGCATATATAAGAGTCTCCTGGAGAACTTGTTCAAAATACAGATTTCTGAGCCCTGCCTTTGATATTGAAGTTGAAGACAGAATCCAGGGTTTATGATTTCTGCCAGCAACCAGGAGACTTTGTGTGGGCAATCCCGACTTTGAAAAACACCAGACTGTGGTGATGACAAAATCCTAATCTGATTAACTGATCACTACATAAAGCAGATGTTGGGAATGAGAATAAGCCAAACTTTAGATCAATATAATACTTAAATAATAATACCGAGTCCAAAATAATATTTTTGTTTCATTCTGGAATTATGCCTGGACCTTGACACACCTCTGAATAAAATAGGAGATAAAAGAAAATGTACCATAGTTAAATGTTAGACCAGCAGCAAAATACCAATACTAAAATGCTCAGCCAAGAGGCAGTGCAACCTGTACATGTACAGACAGAAAACCAAAACAGCTGAAAGGAGTCATTTTAAGCCCTGCCATTCCATCATTGTAAAGAAATCAAACCTTTCATTTAATCATATTTAGAAACCAGCTGACATTTTCTGTGTCCCTTCTATAGATTTAAAATGTAAAATATACTTGAATGGCAAGGACCACATAGTCGAGCTTGATTTCTGGCAGAATGAAGAAATACATGGCAGCTCTTTGATTGCAAAATGCTTATTTTTATACATTTAATGTTCTAAAACTGGGATATGTCTTACAATCAGTATATTCATAAAGTGGGTAGTATTTTACCTCTTCATCCAAAATGGGATCTTAGAATTGAAGAAATATACAACACTTTGGAATCAGTTTTTAGATGGCACAGATTTATATAATTTTTATATATATACATACACACATATATATATACATACATACATATATATGCTTTATGAAATAACATATGCTTTATGTATATATATATATATACACATACATAAAACATAATTTTAAGTTGTAATTTTAAAAAATGGCTTGTGACCACTATTTTTTTCAAAAGCCAAACAAACCTAATAATATTTTTTAACATGTAGATTTTAAGATTCAAATTCAAAGTGTAGGATAACTAGCCACAAAATAAGTTTATTCAACGTGCTTTAAATTTTTCTGCTCGTGGACATTTACAAACTATAAATAATCTATTTCTCATATACTCTCTGTTCACTCTTCATACTTCTCCCAAAAGCTATGTAATGGATTGTCCTTAGAATATGGTTTTCCAGAAAAAATAAGTATCAAAATTTATAGATATAATTTGTTCTTTTTCAAATACTTTTTAAAATAATTTTTAAAATTTTATATTACAGTTGGCATATGATATTTTCATTTCAGGTGTTCGACACGATGATTAGACATTATATAACTTACAAAGTTATCACCCTTATAAATCTAGTACCCATCTGACACTGTACATAGTCATTAAAATATTATTGACTATATTCCTTATGCTATCCTTTATATCTCCATAACTATTTTGTAACTACCAATTTGTACTTCTTAATCTCCTTCAACCTCCCTCCCCTCTGGCAACCATCAAAACTTACTCTGTATCTATGAATTTGTTTCTGTTTTGTTTATTTTGTTTTTTAGGTTCCACATGTAAGTGAAATCATATGGCATTTGTCTTTCTCTGTCTGACTTACTCCATTCAGCACAATACCCTCTAGGTCCATCCATATCGATGCAGATGGCAAGATTTCATTCTTTTTTATGGCTGAGTAGTATTCCATTATATATATATGTGCCACCTCTTCTTTATCCATTCATCCATTGATCGACACCCAGGATGCCACTTGGCTATTCTAAATAATGCTGCAATGAATATATGAATTTATATGTCCCTAAGAAGTAGTGTTTTTTTTTTTTTTGATAAAAACCCAGAAACAAAATTACTGGGTTCTTCTTTTTCTCTTGTTACAGCTTGTGTTTTAAAGTCTTTTTTGTCTGGTATAAGTATTGCTATCCTAGATTTATTTATGTTTGTTTCCATTTGCATGAAATATCTTTTTCCATGTCTACTTTCAGTCTATGTGTCTTTTGCTCTGAAGTGAGTCTCCTGTAGGTAGCATATGTAAGGGTCTAGTTTTCTTATCCATTCAGCCACCCTACGTCTTTTGACTAGAGCATTTAATCCACTTACATTTAAAGTAATTGGTGATAGACATGTAGTTATTGTGATTTTATTATTTATATTTTTTATCTTTTTTTTAAAAAAGTTCCTTCAACATTTTCTGTAATACTGGCTTGGTGGTGATAATCTCCTTTAGCTTTTTCTTGTCTGAAAAGCTGTTTATCAATCCTTTGATTGTGAATGATAGCTTTGATGGGTAGAATCGTCTTGGTTGTAGGTCCTTGCCTTTCAACACTTTGAATATTTTGTCCCTTCTGGCCTACAGAGTTTCTGTTGGGAAATCAGCTGACAGTCTTATGAAGGAGTATGCTTGTAAGTAACTAGCTGCATTTCTCTTGCTGTGTTTAGTACTCTTTTTGTCTTCAAACTTTTGGCATATTAATATTGTGTGTCTTGGTGTGGGCCTCTAAAGATTCATCTTATTTAGGACCCTCTGTGCTTCCTGAGCTTGTATGTCTATTTCCTTCACCAAGTTAGAGAAGTTTTCTGTCATTATTTTTTCAAATGGGTTCTCAATACCTTGCTCTCTCTCTTTTTCTTCAGGTACCCCGTGATGTAAATATTGGTACACTTGATGTTGTTTCAGATGTCTTTTAAACTTTTCTTTTTTTTCTTTTTCTTTTTCTTTTTTTTTTTTTGCTATTTTGGTTGGGTATCAGCCACCTTGTCTTCCAAATCACTGATTTGATTGTCTGCTTTATCTAATGTATTATTGATTCTTCCTAAGGTATTCTTTTTTTCAATTATTGTATTCTTCCTTTCTGATTGGTTGTTTTTTATAGTTTCTATCTCTCTATTAAAGTTCTCACTGAGTTTATCTACTCTTCCCCTAAATTCATTGAACATCGTTATAACAAGTGTCTTGAACTCTGCATCTGGTAGATGGCTTGTCTCCATTTTGTTTAGTTCTTTTTCTGGAGCATTGTTCCATTATGTGAGATATGTTTCTTTGTCTTTTCATTGTGGTTGCCACCCTGTGTTTGTTTCTATGTATTGGGTAGAGCTGCTATGTGTCCCCATCTTAGTAAATTGGCCTTATGTAGTAAGTGTCCTATGGGTCCCAATGTCTGTCTCCCTGGTAACCTGAGTCAGGTGCTCCATGTGTGTCCTTGTATAGGTTGTGTGTGCTCTCCTGTTGTAGCTGAGCCTCAGTTTCTGTTTGCATGTCAGTGAGAGGGATTGACCCTCGGGCTGATTCGTTGTGAGGACTGGCCATGACCAGTGGAGGAGATATTGTGCAGGCACTGACTCTATGGAGCAGGATTTGCTTTAGCAGGGCTCTGGTGCCTGCCTAGTCTGCCCTTTGGGTGTATTGTCCTCGGGTATGGACCCAGGTGGTGCTTTGGCTCAGACTAAAGCCAGCCACCAAACATGCAGGCTGGTATCTCCTGAGAGGAAGGTTGCCACAGGCCAAGTTCAGCCTGCCTGGGGCCACCTGGCATGAGCCATCAAGCGATCTGCAGTTGGCCACCACCCATGCTGGGCTTGGAAATGTCTTGAGAGGCTATGCCACAGATTGAGGCTGGCTGCCACTAGGGCCATGCTTTGAGCTGCTCAGCAAAAGGTATGGGGCATGCTAAGGCCAGATGCTACTTGTCTGGGTTTTGTGAACCTTTGAGAGATTTTAATAAATTCTGCATCATGAGCCAACATAGGTTGTTTGTATGGAAAAGCCACTGGAAATGGCTTGGATGGGCACACAAATTGGGTGGGATGGGAGTCTCAAGGAATCACCTGGGCAAGTCAACCACCATTAGCCAGATTGATAGAGACTCAGATATGGCACCTGCCTACCTCTGCATTCTGGGAACAGGGAAGGCTCAATGAAAGAACAATGCTCTCTGAAAAGAAAGCTGCCCTTCTAGCCTTTGCCCTGAAGTCAGATGATTCAGTTCTTTACCATATGTCCTTGGTGCCTTTTGAGCTGCTGTTTCAGTGCTAAGGCTCAGAGCAAGCGAGTCTGGCCCTCCAAATGAGGGCCCCTTAAAAGTAAAGTCTGAGGCTGCTACAGCCCTCTATCTCTCAGTCACAATTTCCCTTGGCTTTCACAGCCGGAATTTGTTGGAACTTCTCTTCCCAGCACTGGAATCTTGGATTGAGGAGAGCTCGTTGTGAGGCCAGGACCCCTCACTCCTCCAGGGATACCTCTGCAGCCAATATAACCCTCTTGATTCTCAACTGTTATACACATGTGAGACCAACCTATTCCACATCTCCACCCTTCTTACCAGTCTCAACGTGACCTCTTCTGTATATCCCCAGTTGTAGGACTTCTGTTCAGCTAGACTTCAGGGGACTCCCAAAGATGACTGTCTTGTTGTTTAGTCATGATTTTGTGATGGTTGTGAGAAGAGAGGCAAGCACAGCAGTTACCTATGCTGCCATCTTGACCAAGATGGAGTAACATGAAATAAAGAACAATAAAAAAGAAAAGAAAGAAATTATGAGAAAATATTTTCTAAATATAATTCTGAAAAATCAACACTGAATCATTGGTCTATGTAGGAGATTTACAAACAATTGGTTAATTAATTAATTAATAAGTTATGTTTACAAAGAAAGAATTTAAGATCATATTTATACATAAATGATATTTGCAGAGCAGCAACATTCTAAAAATCTATGAGAAAATTAATGATGCCAACAACATGACAGCAAGACTGAATTTTGTGGAATATAAAGAGGTGAGAAGAAACTCTTAGTTTAATCCTTTAAAAATCATATTAATAAAAAATTATATCCATAAAGGCCATTTATTCATTTATTTTATTATTTCATTCAGCATATATTTCTGGAGGATGGCATCTACAGGCAATCTATGGTATCAGTGAAAGCACCATAGTTGGTAGAATTCTGTAAGAGTTGAAAGAAAGGTAATATTTAACCAGGTGGAAGTGAGGTAGTGTAATGAGGAACCAGCATCATAGGTGAAGGGAACAGCAGGTGCGTAGACTTAAAGGGGAGAGAAAGGGTGGCACTTTATTGGTGGAAAATTTTCAGTGTGTCTTGAGGATAGAAAGGGAGAAGTGGTGAGGAGTGATGAAAGATGAGGCTGGAAAAACTAGAAAGTGATTGTGATTTGGGACCACCTGGGTAGCTACTGAAGTACTAAAGTAGGAGAGAGCAATGAAAAGATACGTATTTAAAAACATCCCACTGGCTTAATTTAAGTTATAGAGAAATCTATCATTTTTTTTCTCTAGAGAATTATTAATTTTTATGTTTTAAATTTTGTTAATGTGTGTCTCCAGGTAACCCCAGCTAGTCTCAAAATAACTGATTATTATTATAAAAAATAACTTTTTTCTTGAGCAAGAATGATCTTGATAAAGAAGAAGGAGCCTACTAAAACAAAAACAATAAAACATGATTTGTTCCTTTTTTACTATGGTTTTCTTTTGAAATAAAGTAAAGCAAAGCTGAACACAGTATCAAAATGCATCTTGAAAACATAGTTAAGTTTTCAAGTAGAATAAAACTTCTAAAGAAGATACATTTCAAAGGATAAGCAAATAATCAGAGCACAGTGGAATAAAACTGATTTAACAGAAGTTTTTTAAATGCACGCATGATCCTCAAAAGTAGGTTACTTACAGCTCTGAGATTTAACAGAACTATTTACCCTTCTTTTCTAATTAATTTTCAAAGCTCTTTGCACTACATTTTTTCCCCTTTTATCTCTTGTGATGTCTCTACTTCATTAACACTGATTGCTGTTTTATTTGCTCCTGTTGAGACAGAACAAAAGTGGGGTGCTTAGTGACAGAGTACAGAGGAAATGTGGAGAGGCAAAGCATTTCTTGGTGCAGGACAAGACTGAAGCTATTGGAAACATTTCATACGGTTTTAGTTTCCCCAGGTCCTTCCCTAGGACTTACTGGCTGATTCATGTTCTGTTGTTGGGTGTGATCCCTCCCCTCTGGCAGCAAGTAAACTCACAGAGAACAGCAAGTGTGGACTGAGTGCATGGGTTCCAAGCCTTTGATGGCGGTGCCAGATTACCTTGGTTATCTAAAGATGCCCCTGCCTTTCTTTCACTTTTTTTTTTTACAAAAAGTTTTTTATAGAACTAATATGAGTGGCATTCACTAACTTTTTAATTCAACAGAAATTTGTTGATGCCTAACAAATCACTAGGCTAAATACTATTCTCTTAAAATTCATTACTAATAACACAAGACCTTTTGTGCTTTTTTAAAATGTTGATTACAAGAATCTTTAGCTATATGTGGTACATGAAGCAATAACAATAATTTGTTCTGTCTGAAATAAAGTTGTTGTGTGGATTGAACCATAAAATTGACAAATAGTCTAATTAGTGTAATTGAATATCCCCAAATCAAATCAGTTCTAGAGCACTGGCAAATTCAAATTCTAAGCTTCTTAAGCTAAGATCCAGTCTCTGATCTTCAATGAGTTCAACAAGATAAATATTACTTGCTGAGTATAGCAGTGTCCACTAGTTATGATGCCTCAGTTTAATCACTCACCATTTTTAAACATCAACATCAAATTTAAAGAGAGGTGTGTTAAGGTGGTACATGTTTCCCTTTCTCATTTGGCTAGTAGAATAGTGTGACAAATAGCTGATTGACTAAGGGTGCTAAGTGACATAAGGGAGCTAGCTTAGTAGGATCAGTTTTATATTTAAAATAATATTTAAAAATAAAAAAGTTTTCTATTTCTATCTTCTTCCCATGCATATACTTAAAGACATTATTATTTATTCTCTTGTGTGAAAATTTGAGAGCAGATTTTAGTAATACAGAGGAAAATAAATATCTTGATGAAACAAGGAGGCGAGATGTTAAATTATCTGAATTTACTTTGAAATATTTTAAACTATGTGATATTATATATTAACTTCATGTACACCCTGGAAAATGGGGAGTGGTAAATTAGTAAACATTTTAACTACTCTAATGAGATATAAGTACTTCAGGGATGGTTTGTTAATACTTGAAAAATTCTAACCAGAATCCAGAAACAGCTTCTAAAAGTTTTAACAGTCCATATCCATGTCTTCACTTGAGGGGTTCTTAATTACATAAAGGATATTGGGAATAATTTTTAATTGGTATTATGAATGGTGGCTAAGATTTGGAAATTAACTAAGAATATTATACAAGCACCTTCCTTGCATAGATGATATGAAACTTAGGATCAAGAATTTCAATTTAGTGCTGGATCTCATCAATTAAAATTACTGCAGCTCTCATTCAAGGATCCTGGCCCTGAATTCTGACTAAAAGTTTAGCTGAATCCTGCTACTAGACTATTATGATATATGTCTCAAATGAATGTTTCATGAAGAATAATTGGGTGTGCATAAAAAACAGAAAACTAGAACCTCCCTAAAGTTGAAAGAATAACATAGTTAATGTTTTAGAGTCTGCTTTCTCAAAAATGTTGTGTCGTGGCAGATAGATTTGTTAAGACACTTGCTTTGATTTAATATTCCTCCTGGTTGTGAAAGCATGAAAAAGGGGACCTATAAACTTCCCTACCTCTAAAGTTAGGTTCTTCTGATATCTCATAGTTGTGAATGGCGAAATTGGTAAGGGTTGATTTATAACACCAGGACTCAAAATTAGAACATACCCATCTTATAATTTTAATTGCAGAATTAGAATCTGTTCTAATTAATCACTGAAAAGACATAGATTACTCAACTTTCAGGTATTATTATAATTTATTTTTGTTATTAAGACACAGGAGCTGAGTAACATGTTAGTCACCAGTAAGTTCTTCCTCTTCTCATTTTTTATAGCTTAGAGTCTTTCCAGGAGTAGCTATTTTCAAGGAATGAAAACAAACTGCCAAAATTACACTGGCTTTGTGTTGCTCAGAAACTCAAAAGATTCCTCAGAACTGTGTGCCTCAGTATTTCTCTCCCCCAGAAATTGCCTTCTCTCTTCTGAGTAGCAGCTTTGTGAGAGGAGGTGTGTTTATGGGTGTGGGAGTCGAATGAGGGGTTTATGTTTTTTTTCCCCCAGGATGCTCCACGTTAACTTTATTGACCTGCCTCAAATCTCCTTCCTTGAAGAACAAGGTGGGCAGACAACCTGTTACTAAATTCCCTTGTTTTTAATGCACCTAGGCTTAGAACTAGGCCCTTCCCCAGGCTCAGAACTAGGTCCTTCCCTCAGAGACAGAAACCAACTATCTAGTATATTATAACTAACTTTGAGAAACAACGAGGGACTCTGCTTATTGGGTCAAGTCCCAGGATGTCAGTTGGGTCTTGGAGACTTCCTTTGTTTGCTTACTCTTCAGGGGAAAATCAAGTACCCAAGGTGATCTGGGTCCCAGCTTTCTAGGAAATTGTTGGCCATCTTTTAGCTAGCAAGACTTTTTTTCTAAAGAAGCTTTCTCATTTCATTATCCTATTAAAGATATTGGTAAGCAGACAAAATTTTTTCAAAGGTTACTGGATCAAGTAAAGAGACAGAGAAGAAAAATGATTAAAAAGAATGAGGAGTTAGGAAGAAGAGAAAGAAGTCTCGAGGTAGGGAGGAATTGAACAATGTCCCAACTTCATTACCTTCAGAGATCTGAAAAGAGTTCCATCTGTTGGGCTCTTTTAACTACCCTGGAAGCTACCATCTTCTACAGAGAGATTCCAGCCATGATTAAGCTCATTTCTCAACTTCAAGCTACAGGTGAAAGTTATATTTTTACATGTATCAGTACCTTGGCTGTGTTTTCTTGACATTCTCTCAGATTAACAAGAAAATTCTCCATTTTTAATTGATTGATCCTTGTATTAATTTTCTAGGGCTGCCATAAGAAAGCACCACCAACTTGGTGGCTTAAAGCAACAGAAGTTTATTCTCTCACATTTCTGGAGGCTGGAGGTCTGAAATCGAGTTGGTAGCTAGGCCATGATTACTCTGACTCCTCTAGGGAAGGATATATCTTGTCTCTTCTATCTGGTAGCTCCGGGCTTTCCTTAGCTTTTGGCAGCATGTCTCCATTCTTCACTTCCTGCATCAACAGCATTCCTATGTGTGTGTTTCTCTGTGTCTCTTTTGTTTTAATAAGGACATCAGTCATATTGGATTAGGGCCCAAATGACCTCACCTTAATTCGATTGCATCTGTCAAGATCTATTCTCTAAATAAAGTCACATTCTCAGGCACTAGGGATTAGGATTTTACATATCTTTTGTGGGGACACAACTGAACCAACAGTAGTCCTCTAGAGATCAAAATTTAAAAAGCACAAACTGAGGCAGGTGCAACAGCTGCCCAAGGCACTTAATTTATCTGACATCAAATTGCCAGCCTATGATAATACTTGTAATATGTCCTATCTGTAATACCTTTATTACTATCAGTATTATTTTATTTTGCTTTTTTCAAGGAATCTGTTATTTTATTTGATCCTACAACAAACCTATAAAATTTCACAAATGAGGAAGGCCAATATGATTATATCTTTCATTTTCTAACTAATAATGTAAGATCCCATCCACCTTAGTATCAGCCATATCACTTTTGGGGGGTATGTCTTGCCCATGAGTTGTCAAATGCCATGCAGTTGATAGAGTTGAAAGGAAAGGGCCAATCCAACTTCTACATCAAAGAGGGGAGAATACTGGAGACTTTGGTCAAGGCTGCTTTTCTTCTCAATGCCACATGGTGTCACTCTTGGGAACTGGTGTTACTCGTGATGCTGATAACCTCCCAGGATTTTGTAGGCCTTTGTACACAGTCTCATTCTCTTAGACCAAGTTAACCTATGGGACTCCCCAGGTGAACTCCCAAGTGTGCAGCACTTAGTCCTCATTTTCAGCCCCTCTCAAGTTACAATCTGGACCCCAGAAGGCTATTGAGCCCAACGAGATATCCCATCTCAAATCCCTGATTCCCCTTCCCTCCAAGGAAATTTCTACTAAGGGTTTTCTAATGCCCAGAGATGTTGTAGAATATACCGTATGCCTTGCTCAGACTTCACAAGTCCTTTTATTTCCCACATTAAGGTTGCTTATACTTGACTCCTGCTACAAATGCAAGGAAGGGTTTGGAGAGTGTGTCATAAGGGAGCCTAGAAACCCAGGCTTGGAATGAAAAGATGGAGATTTGGTTCTCAATGGCGGTCCTCCTTCAGGGATGATGTTCACAGGGCAGCAATACCTCCTCCCTTTCAGTCCACTCGCAGGCCACATCCCCAGCCTACTGCTGGAGTTGAAAATACTATGCCAGAACTGGCTCAAAGGCTTTCCACTTTTAGTACCTTAAATCTCATTTTTATTCTCCCAGAAAAATCCCTCTCTGCCCTTACAATTTTTCCATTTTAGATCCTGGAGAACTATCGCCCTTTCCATACTAGACTGCTATTTTCTGTAATTGCCAGGTACAAAGGGTGTCATTCCATGTCCATGTTGTCGACAAAAGGGTCAGTGGCTCTAAACCTGCCTGTCTGAACGTACCTGTGTTAAGTGACACAAGGTGCCCTTCTCTATGTTCTAACAGAGTTGGGGGAGCTGCTCTAGATAAATCCAAAATGACTCCCTTGTACTTTAGAAGACAAGAAAAAAGAAAAATGTTAATCTTTAGCAAGACCCTGAGCTGTAAAGATAAGAATGATGCCTTATGTGGCAAACTGTCTAAAACCAATTTGGCCATTCACAACCGTTAGGTTTGGGAAATTAGAAGTAGAGTTATGTGTCTCCTCCCCCACACTCTCACTTCTAGGCAACGAAAAGCAAGTCTTATATTGCATCTCGCCCTTTATGCAAATATTTATTGGCAAACAGACACACAAAAAGTGCTGTACAGTCTGCTCTGTAAGCTCTGTGAAGTCCTAGATTTTGTCCTTTCAGGGTCTCTGACAAAATCAGGCAAAAAGATGGAAATACCACCATTTGCAAAAGATTCTGGTATTCTTGTCACCACTTCCAGAGACTTTGATTTAATAAGTCCGAGGTCTTCAACAGCTGAGTTACTAGTTGCAACAGAGACTGTACAGCCCTCAAATCCTAAAGTACCTAGTATCTGGACCTTTACAAAAAAATCATGTCGACCTTTGGTCTAGAGTGGTGCTTCTCAAACTCTTTGTATTAAAGAGCCCGTTTTTTGTTTGTTTGTTTCTAATTTCCAATTTATAATAGACAAATACTTTTATTTAAATGCAATAAAAAATAAATTATCATAAAATAAAAAGACATAAAAGCATGACCTGATTTTTAAAATAGTAGATTCATCACACATAAAATTACTTTCTTAAATTGCTAAAAACATTTGTTAACTGCTTACTTTCAATTTCTCTGCCTATCGCAGACCAGTACATATTTGCAAATTAACACTGGCCCGTGGACGGCACTTTGAGTAGCTCAAAGGTTAAAGGAGCATAGCCAATGCCTTGAATTTTCACAGCAGCTCTCCTAACCTGGCTTTGGAAAGCTTGTTTAGTCACATGACAGTGAAACCCAGGAATCATAAATATTTTTTATGTATAGGATGCCATCACTCTTAGATATTTCTTTTAAGAACTTCAGCTGATGTTTTATTTATTGCTCTATCATTACAGCTGTTAGTTTCCATCTGCCTTATTTCAGAAATGAATGCAGCCACTGCTGCTACTTTGCATTAAGTGGTACTCACCAACTCATCCCTGAGCTTTCAATTTTAAATATAGTATCTATGCTCACACTGCTGAAGAAACAGAACCCCCAAAAGATAACACTTTACATTTAGGGAGAACTCACAAAAATTTGTTGCCTAATTGACATGCAGCACAAATGTTAGATTCCAGAAAAGACAAAGATACAAGAACACACTTTCCAAACTCCCGCTATAAAAATTACCTGCAGTCTGGGAAAATGAAAAACCTCCAACTCCTCTTTATTAGCTGGTGTCATGTTGCTAGGCGACGGGCTCTCAATAGCTCTTGGCCCATATCCGCTGCCAGGCTTTTAGGAGTCAGGCTTGTCTCCTAGGTCCCCAAGAGTACTCAGCTCTGACTCCTGTCTTCTCTACCTTCTGTTCAGTTATTTTGGGGAAAGTGTCTGATTCTAGGATCTTGGCAGGATCTCTAATCTAGAGCCCAGTGGGGTTATGACTCTTAGGAATCACAGCTGGGGAGAAAATGTAACCTGATATCTGCCCCTGTGTTTGCAGCCTGGAAGAAAGAAACCCTGCAGGTCATCACAGTGCGTTGTAGGCTGACCAAATGTTTTAGGACAGAGCTCTTGGAATCTCTAATGTGCCCATGAAACACACTGAGAGTTTATATAGGATAGGGATAGAAAGCACATTGGGTCAGAGAATGGCAACTTCTGCCAGCTCACAACTGTTCTCTACTTTTTATTCCTCAAGGGCATGAACAGAGCTGTCATCATTTTAGAGAATAAATTCATGAAGCTCAGAAAGTGAGTGTTTTTGCATTATCTGTACAGCACATACCACTAGGTAGGCACATAAATAAAAGCTAAATATTAATAAATGTCACTTTTCAACACATAAAAGAGCAGAATAAGATCAGCTGCCAAGTAAAGTTGCCATAAATATAGTCAGTGAATCTCAATAATATGTTCAATTTTTCACCATATGTAGGAACAATAAAAAAAGGTCTGAGACCTTCCCCTAGAACATCACAGGTCTGAGCATAAATTGGCCCAAATGAGAAATCCAGGAGAGAAATAACTGAAATTACATAATTTTCCTGATGAAGGTGAAAGCAGTATCAAGATGAAAGAAATTATGCTCATTATTCCAGTAAAATGCAACCACTCACTGAGGGCTCACAGTGTTCCAGGACTCTATTTTAATCCTGACAATAGTTAAGCAGCTAGGTAAGTAAACTCATTCTCACTTTAAAAACAAGGACATGGAGGCTCAGTTAAATATCTTGTCTTAGTTGGAGTTTTTAAATGGCAGAGGCAGGATTTGAACCTGGATCTATTTTGGTTCATGCTTTTACTACCAATTGCAATCCTCTAACAATGCCTCCTTTAAGAATGAATCCTAGTGCTCAGGAAATTGTGGGGCCTTAAAAATACAGTGCCCCAGGAGTCTTTGGTTAGGCTTTCCACAGTAAGTGCAAAATGGAGGTAGGGCCGTGGGGAGGACTAGGGAGGATGGGAGTAACTGCATCAAAGGAATCTGAAACTTTCTTTGAAGACTTTCTGCTCTGTTGCTCAGGTCTTATCTGGCATTTAAAATGTCAAATATACTAAAATGATTCCTTCTGAGAGTAGATTCAGTGTGTGGTATTTTCCAGTTATGTCATACTTATACATCAAAGGGTAAACATTCCATGCTAAATTATTCAGTGAGGATTTAGTATTCATCTATTGATGCTGAATACTAAAGAGAGAGTGAGAACATGGTTTTCATTTTCTGTTACAATAGAAGAGAAAGCTATTGACAGAGTCACTGAGAAATGTCTTAGGTCATTAACCTTTGAATATTGTGAACTATCAAGCAAGAAGCAAATGTTTATGAAGTATCAATTGTGTACAATCACCACTAGGGAATGTGTGTGTTTGTATTACCTGGTGTCTCTACAGGTGTGTGTATGTGTGTGACGGGAGGTGAATTTGGGGATTCAGAACATGGAAATTCAAACAGGAGAATAACCTGTCACCAAAAAAAAATAATATTTAACTTAAGAAATGACATTTACTTTAAAAAAATAATCCATCAAGGCGATAAAGAATTGATAGTTCTTCAAGAATGACAGGAGATATTGATTATCCATTATCCCCTTGAGCCACCTCTTCTCCCTTTACATAACTTCTTCGTATTAACGTTTATACTTTTTAAAGTCACTCCATTAAAAAAAAAATTTCTTCAACCTTGCATCGTTATTCACTGCCACCTTATGCCTCTCCTGTCCTTTACATTAAACTTCTCAAACCAGTGCCTATCTCTATCATCCAAGCTGGTCACATGCCCTATTGCTCCACTTATCCACACCCTCTGAAATTGCCATTTATTTCAGGTCACCAAATCCAGAGGGCATTTTTCACTCCTAATTTTTTTCAACATCTCAGCATCTTTGCATCTTTTGTTACACTGTTCCACTTCTTACTTTGAAATACCATCTTTTTTTTTTTTTGCTCTCATCTCTTCTTCGTTATTGACACCTCCTTCTAATTTTCTTGCTAGCTTCTTCCCTAATCAATTTTCAAATGTTGATATCAAAGGTATTTAAAATTAAGTCAATTAATGGTAACATAGAAGGTATGTTATAAATTAATGAAATGTTGAGAAAAACTAATCATTTTTATGGACAAAGAAAAGATCTTTAGAAAATTTTAAATATTATTTAGCTTTAATTCTGTTATTTTCACTCCAAATAAAAGCATTTCTGGTAATAAGTCAGGGAACAATGAACCAAATTTAACCAACAAGTTAAATTAACAAACCACAAACAAGCTTGTAAATGAACAAGCTTTTAAAATCCTAACTCAAACTTTCTTCCACTCTTGTTTAGATTTCTTATACTAAAAACTGATGAATGAGAATATATTTAAATAGACTTATTTATGCTTAGAAACTTCTTTAGATTTAGTAGTATTATGTATAAATAAGTAGATAATTTTGTAAAATCTTCAAAAATTATTTTTATAGAATTTTTAAATTATATTTATTATTTTATTTCTTCTTATCATTTTCTTAATAGATAATATACAATTAAATGTAAGCTCCAGCCCAAACCCTCAACTCTGAATATAGTCTAAATATTCTGTTTAACTAATTATTAATAATAATTTCCACATAATTATTAAACATATTCACATACATTATCTTTGATCCACCCAAACATTTTATTTGAGAAGTAAAAGAACAATTACTGTAACTCTTATTTTAAAAAGATAATTTCTATTTGGAAAGTTTAAAATATGTGTTCATGGTTGTATAGACTGCAGATGAATTAGATGGAATTGGAAAACAGGTACTCTGCCTTTAAATTCTAGTTAAAATTATTTTTTAGTAGAGATCATATCAAAGCACAATCCCATTTAAGTTCAAAATGACTGGAGAATAATATTTTACCAATTATTAATGAAGAAAAATGTAGCAAGTTAGAAAAAATTAAAAACAATTATAATGTTAACTGAACTAAAGGGGGTGTGTTTGCCTGTGCTCATCAAAGCCAAATGAGATGAGAACAGGAGTTTTCAGCAAAGAAAGTAAAAGGTTTATTTAAGGAAAGGGCTCCAAGTCTAAAGACAAAGGGGAGCTAGTGCTCAAAGACTGGGCTTTCCAAAGATGTGTAGGTTACAGGTTATATAAGTAAAGTCACAGGACACTGTGAATTAGGGGTTTGGAGTCATGTTGGGAGCTGCTTTGTCAGAGGTGAGGTAAGGGTGAAGGATCACTTCTTCAGGTTTTAAGGACAGTTCTAAGTTTTTTTCAGGGTCCCTCTGTCTGGTCTCATAGGAAAGTAGCCTGGCGGGTATTTCATCTCAGGGGTCAGGAGTTGAAACATAACTTAGGCCAAGATGTTTTCTTTAGCCTGCCAGAGGTCCATACTTGTGACCATTAGTCAGATCTGGGCTACTGTCTTCTGGTGTCTTAGGGGTTGCTGATTACCTATCAGAAAGGCTAGGTCTCTGCAGGACAGCGAGAGAGAGAGAGAGAGAGAGAGAGAGAGAGAGAGAGAGAGAGAGAGAGAGAGAGAGAGAGAGAGAGAATGATTTAAAAGGAAATTTAACCAAAGTCATAAGGACCCTCAGTTTCACAATCTAACCAACATCCGTAGATCCATTCTCAAATTCTATAGCCAAGCAAATTCTGGTTGTCTTAGAAGGGACCAAAAAGAGATTGAGATCTTTCTTTGTAAGATGGATAAAGAAACATGGCAGTAACTTTGCTGAAACTATTACTAGCAAAGTCTTCTAGCAGCAAAGGTTAGCACCCTCCCATGAAAAACTATTTTCTTCCCAAATATTGTTTTATAGAATAGTTTGTGATTCTCCAGTTTTATGTATTTTAATGAAAGTTACAAACTATTATAGTTTCACATAATTTTTCATTGTTCTTATTTGCTTTATGACTATTCTCTACTCAAAAGTATTTAAAATAGAAATAAAAGCAAATAAACCAAGAATTTTAACATAACAGTTGTAAATGAAATGCAGTTTCAAACCCTTTTTTAAACCCTTATACTTCTTTAAATCAGGTGAGGTTGCCTTTGGAGCTGCAAAGAAGAGACTCAGCCAGTAAAAAACTTTAAGGAACACACACAGCTAAGTGTCAAATGTAAGGGCCTAAGCACTTCATCGAGGCAGGACCAGACACCACTTGCAGTCTGCCACAAGCACTGCTGCAGTGTTGCCTCTGTGACGCATAAGAGCTCCAGGGGGAAAATGTGCAGAGACTCCAAGACTTTCTTTCTCAAATTCCAGTATAATAGTTTTAAAAGAAGGTTTAGATTATCAAACAAAGAGACACTAAATATTTATTATTGAACACAAAAGAGAATCTTCAGAAATGCTGTGGCTAAGATAAAAAGAGACAAAAAAGAGGAAAATTCTCAAAAATTTTAAATTTCCATTATTGGTCATCTTCCTGATTCTTTGAGTTCTACAAGGTTATGCTTGCTGGGTCATTTAAAACATAAAGTGTGGCCATCCGTTTTAAGAATAAGATGGCATAGACCAAAGAGGCAACAAACCACAGGTGATAAATTTAAAACAATTTAAAAGATGGAATTAAATACATTTGTATACAATGGATTGGTAAACCCCAAGACCTGAAATGAAAGCTCTGGAAAAGAAAAAGTATTAAGCAGATTCTGTCTTGAAAGCCCTTTCCATTATGAGCTGCTAACGGTAGGGGACATCGTGCTGTTGTTCAGCTTAAGTTCTTAGCACCTGAAACATCATCAGCACAGAAAAAAAATGTTATAACTAAGGAGAAAACATAGGTTTTATTTCTCCAGAAATAAAAAATCTCCTTAGTGAATATTTGGCTGAAATTTTAGATTGCAGGTTTTTGAAAGCATCCTTCAAAAATATATTAACACATTTCCATATTTTCATAGCTAATGTCCAAAACATTTTACTGAAATATAAACAGGATGTCATGGAACAACATAAACAGGATGTCAACATAAATGGTTCAAAATTAGAAATTCATTTCTCATTACATTGGAAGACGAAAGGCAATAGAAATATGAAATAACAAAGAAATTTAGTGTGAAAGAATGGAGAAGGATAAAAAAAAGAAGACCAAAAAAAGTTTAAAATCATGGAGTACAATTAAGTAATACATAAGAAAATAAGAACTCATGAATCATTATGCATATAAGAATAATAATATGATTTACTTTAGAAATTAAACCAATTTTCAAAACTAGTTTTACCTATAGTACAGGTTGCTGGAATTATTGATGGGCTTTTATTTATTTATTCTCAAAGCACCACTGTCACCTTTCAATTCAGATGACTTACAATTCACAGAATCCTGACCCTGTCTCTGAAGATCAGGCTCAGGTTTTCAACTGCCTCTACCAGAAAATCCTATGAGTATTTTTTTAAAATTAACATAGCTACAGCTGACATATCAGCTGCTTCACCAAACTTCCATTGTCCCTTTCTTAGCAATAGCATCAATATTATTTCAGGCATTTAAGGCTAGCGAATCAGAATTATCTTCATCTCCTGTTCTATCTTCACCTTCATTTAGTTAAGAAGTCCTCAAAGTTATGAATGCCTCTGAAAATTTCCTTCGGCTAATCCCACCTCTCCATCCCCACTGCTGTCACAGCAGATTATTCCTGACCTCATCCTTTTACATCTGGACATAACCAATCTTGAGACACGCCCCAATCTTTAGAGGTTTACCCCTTTTCTAGCCCATGCTTCAGTGTTGAACACCTAATGTTTATTCCTTTTACATGCAGTGCACGTTCATGAGTCAATGTCATTGCTTTATCTTTTCTTTTTCCTGAAATATTCTTTCTGAAACAAGACTCTACTAGTATCTGAAGTTTTTCCTTATTCTAACAGTACAATTTATATTTTGTCTGCTTTCTTGAACATTTTGATCAATGTTTCTCTTTAAGCATTTTTCCACTCTGGCTTATATTAAACTTGCTTGTTAATATATCTATCTCTGCCAAAAATTGTAAGTGATTTAAGAGAATTCATGGTGTTTTTTTTTATGTTTAAATCTTCCAGCCTGGGAAAGTACTTGACTCATAGCAAGCATTCAAAAGCATTGATGAGTCATAATTTTAACACAAAATGATTTAAAATAAAGACAATAGGAAATATAGTTTCTAATTAAAAAGTAGATTTTATTTGGCAAAAGTAAAACATTCTAACAATGATTACAAAAATAGAATTATTTGCACTATTTATTTAAAGTCTTAAAAATATACAAAATTATCTAATGAAAGACATGAGATTTTATGTAAAAGATACTTGTCTTCAATAATCATAATGACTGACATTTACAAAATGCTTACTAAGTGCCCTGCTTGTACATTAAATCATTTGATCTCCAAAATCACCCCATTTAACAGGTAAGGAAATTAAGATATAAAGAAATTTATAATTTTCCTTAAAATTAATTAATTAATAATGGCCTAAAGATAGTAAGCAGCAATACAAGAGTCTCAGTAAAAAAAGGAAATAACATTTAGATGTAGAAAACTCACATCATATTTTATTATTTTTTTCCCCACTGAATTTATTAAAGTAATTGACATCACTGTAGTAAGCAATCTACCATTGATTTCCATTGCCAGTTTACTCAATGGATTCCCGCTCTTTTAAAAATAAAAACTAAATCATATGCTCACTAAATGTGTATTTAAAGAATACTATCGCACAGCTCATTTCAAAGTAAAAGTAAATTTGAGAGTTTTACAAAACATTATGATAATACAGTTACTTAAAAAAATGTTTAATTCTGAATATAATTTTCTACTCTTAGATGAATTTCCTGGAGGTCAAAACATTATGTTTTAGTGGTGTTTATTTGCATTTCTACCACTTCTCCTTCAGAGTCAAGTGCTATTGCTAGAAAAAAATGATACTAAGAATTATAGTGAAGTGAGAATAATATTAAATGATTCCTTATTTAATGCTTACCGCTAACCCACCTACAATTCTACATCTGTAGAACATTAGGCACAGCGGTTTTCAAAGAAGGCCCTGGGAGCTTTAACTCTTCCATCAGGCCATAATGAAGGCATGACTCACGTCCCAGATTTTCAGCTAAAGGAATTGTAATGAAGAGAGAGTAGCTTTATTCAGTTCTGAATACCATGGTTTCAGCATAATTTAATATTTTTAAGTCCTGGGGAAAAAGTGAGGGGATAAAACTACGTATACTTGTATAAGATTGTGATCCATGACATAATGACTCCCATCAAATGTGAACCCCAGACAGCTTATCATTTTCCGGGGAAATGACTCAGTTAAACAGGTAATTGGACAGAATCTTAACATTACTATGTTCAGACCTTCATTTATTCTCAGCTTTCTCCTTTTCACAAATTCCACTTTTTCCCCTCATTGCTCATGATTCCATCAATAAAAATAGTTTGGTTTTTTTTTTGCCTGAAAGAATTTTTTCTAGAATGGAAATGGTTAAAATCTACTAAAATGTAATAACCAGAAGTATTTACATAGGCTTCACTTAAATTTTTATTGTACATCTCAGTAATAGAATAATGTATCAATAAACATCAGACATTTTCTTTGTGCATAGTACAGCCTCTTTGAACAGAAGGAGTTCAAGGACATCTATAACCAGCTCACCACAATGTATTTGTACAGAGTTTTATCATTTATCAAATTCTTTCACACATATTTGCTTTAGTTTTATAACAACTCTGTGGGAAAGAAAACGAGATGGCCATCCAACCCTGTATTTTAAAGGGCTGCAGCAACTGAGGCTTAATTCGCTGTTACCTTAGGTCTCAGAACTGGTGAGTGAAAGATGTAGGTCTAGAATCCACATCTTTTGAGGCAAGATTCAAGGACTGTATATCAGTCACACAAACAAGCATGAACTCTAGAGAGAACAGAATGTGTTTATCAAAATACCAAGCTTAGGTCAGGGAAATATTAAGAAATATAGAACTTGGAACTGAAGCAAGGTCAGGCAGAGTTGGATGATCATTATTTTAAAATTATTTTGATAATGGGTATTGTGATATTGTGGTTTATTATAACAAATATATATTTGGTCTTTGTCTCATTTCTGGCAGAGAGCTTCTAAAATCCTTGGAATTTCCAAAGTTATGAGAGTGATTAATATGTAACTTTGTTATGTTAATGAATAATTTTCAGAAAGAGGAAAGAACCTAAGAATGGGAGTTGGTTGCCAGTGGAGCCAACATGCAATTAGAGGGTTGGAACTTTCAGCCCCACTCTCCAATCTCTAGAGAGGGGAGAAAGGTTGGAGGTTGAATCAATCACCAATAGCCAATGAGTTAATCAATATTCTCTATGTAATAAAGCCTCCATAAAACCCCAAAGGACATAGTTTGGAGAGCTTCCAGGTTAGAGAATAGTGGAGATTTGTAGAGAGTGGTGGGCTTGGAGAGAGCATGGAAGCTCTTCATTCCTTCCCACATACCTTGCCCCGGGCATCTCTTCCATCTGATTATTCTTGTGTTTTGTTTTTTTTTTACTCTTAAATTTACCCATCTTATTTCATGCCTTCAGGCCAAGTATGTATGTGTACGTAATGTGTGGATGTATATAATTTTATATATGTTTATAAATATATTAGTATGAATATTTTCTATACCACATGTAACAGGAGAATTATGTAAAATTAATAACAGTTCCAGATCTTCTAAAGGGACTGAGATCCAAGAACAAAACTTTGTCAAGTTTGGTAATCACATGGAAGTGAAATTCAAAGAAGCCAAAAGAAAGGTAAATTTCCCTTCATAATTCCAGTCACATGCAAAAAAGGAGATGTGGAGAAGAGACTTATGAAAAGAAAAAGATGAACCTGATATGGCTAGAGAAACTAAGAGAAGAGGGTTAAAGAGACTGACATTGAAATAGAATTCAAGGGGAAAACAAGAGATGTCTCAGAAATGCCCCTTGGAGGTCCCATGCCCTAACCCCAAGCTTGTCAAAATATTTCTTCCAACATATACAGAACTCTCCTTATGAAGAGTTCTGACAAACTTTTAAGATAGATATTTAAGAAAAATTGATACAGATATAAATGCATTTTCATTAATAAGAAAATAGAAATAGAAATATAATTTTTTATGTTTACTTGACTGAGTTAAAGGATACCTGAATAGGTGGTAGACATTATTTCTGGTGTGTTCCAAAAACTGGTCAGCATTTGAATTGGTAGACTTAGTCAAAGAGATCACTCTCACCAATGCAACAGGGGCACCATTCAATGTGTTGTGGGCCTAAACAGAACAAAAAGTGTAGGAAGGGTGACTTTGCTCTCTTCTTGAGCTGGACATTGAACTTCTCCTGTCCTTAGACATCAGAACTCATTCAGTTGGACTGAATTATCACTGGCTTTCCTGTTTCTTCAGCTTTCAGATGGCAGACTGTGGAACACTCAGCCTCCATAATTGCATAAACCAATCTTATAATCTCTGTCTCTGTCTCTGTCTCTGTCTCTGTCTCTGTCTCTGTCTCTCTCTCTCTCTCTCTGTCTGTCTTGTCTCTCTCTCATTCTTTACACACACACACACACACACACACACACACACACACATACCACATCTATATATATCATAGATGTATTATATCTATAGCTGTAGCTAGCTCTATCTATATATCAGTGTAGGTTCCTATTTGTTCTATTTCTTTGGAGAACCTTGACTAAAATAGGTGTGCTAATATTTGTTGATATTAGTAATAATTCACTGAACATGTACTATTTACCAGGCTCTTGGCTAGATAGTAAATATGTCTTTGGGCTCAATAACATGAGCACTATTTTACAGATGAGGAACTGAGGCTTAGAAAGGTTAGCTAACATGCCTTATATTATATAGCTAATAATTGTGGGAGTTAAGCTTGAACCCAAGTCTATCTGAGTCCAGACTAACGTTTGTAAGCACAATGCCATTCTATCTCTGCTAAACTGCATTGTGCATGATACAGTCTCTTATACTTGAATCTGACTATTCACTTATAACTTTCTGGCAAAATTAAAGCCATTAGCCATTTGGGCTTTGATTAAATTTTCTTAGTATGGGAGAAAAGGGAATCTTGGTGATACTTCATAGACATCCATCAAGCCACTAAGCTCTTTCTATATTTTTTTCAGAAATTGGAAACAAATTATTTTAGTGCTTATAATTTAGAGCCTCTGTTCAAAGTACCATCCCCTCCAATCCACTTGAAAGTATTTCCAAATCATAATATTTAGTCTTTAGCTAGGCATATGTAGGAATATGCAGGTGTATATCCAAATCGAGTGCAGTTAAGTGTTTGATCATTCAAATGCCTACACCTGTATGCTTGAAATAATAACAAAATAATCATTTAGAATTATCATTTCAGAAGTATGTGAGTTAAAGCTAAGTACATCACTACTATTGGTAAATGTCAAAATTAATTTCATTAAGGGATTCTATTTCTCAAATCACAGAACCAAGCTCTAATGCTCTGTGAATATGACAGCAAAATAGTAGATCTTATATCCACAATTGACTCATTTTGCCTTATCGGTGGATTAAAATGAAAAAATTCTTCTAGCATTTATTATAACTGTCAGTCATTGAGATTATTGCTAGCTTTCCTGTGTTTAACCACTTTCACTTTCCTTCTATTTCAATGATTCTCTAACTTGAATGCTGAAGTATTATCCTACAGATTGCTAGAAATAATCTCCAAATATTCTGATTGTAGGTCTGGCATGGAGCCTGATAACCTTTTTAAAATACAAAGTTGAAACAATTCTCATACCAATTATCTCTGCCTCACACTTGGAAAGATAATGCCTCATTTAATTATCAGAATAATTTCCCCTTATTTGGTGTTTTTTGGTGAATGAAAAATAGTTTTTTATTTATAAAATTATTTAACAAGTATTTAGTGAAAATTTAACAATATATAAAAATAGAAGAAAAGAAAACAATTTTTTTTACCTATTGATAATCTGTTATCTCCTTGGTAAACATCTTTTTGGAGCTTTCTTTTATTAATATGTGATATGACTATTTGTATACTCTTCATTCATAACGCATTTCATATTCCACTATTTATACATTTTGGGATTGTTTCCAGTTTTATGTGTCAATTGCTTGTTTTTAAAATTTTTTCTCTTTGTTTTTTAAATTAGATAATTTCTATTGATTTGTTTCAAGTTAATTCATCTTTTTCTGCTTTTACTACTAGTGCTTACACAGATGTTGAATACAATGTTCTATATTCATCCTTCAGTTTACTTGCTAATTATGTGGCTCAAATCAGAACACTTAAACACAAGATTTCTTTACTGATTTTAATTTGTTTGTCTTTTTAATCACTGAGAAACTTATGCTAAACTACTGTAACATGATTCTGGATTTGTCAGTTTCATCTATATTTTTATCCATTATTTGTTTTCTATATTTTGAGGCTATTGTATTTAGGTGCCTACAAATTATAAATTGTATGTCTTACAGAAATGAAACTTGATCATTGTTAATTGATTCTACTAAAGCTTCCTGTTTTTCATTCTATTTCATCCGATATTAATATAGATAAATCAGCTGTATTTTTTTTAGTGTTTGCACAGATATCTTTCTTATTTCTTTAACTTCAATGTTTCTCTAGCCTTATGTTTTATATGTCTCTTCTAAATACAGTATAAGCTTGAATCATATAAAATTACAATTCTATGGTCAAAAATTATTAACTCTTGGCAATTTCATATGATTTAACCAGTTATTTGTATTTTTAACTATACAATTAGACAATATTTGTCATTTAATTGGAGCATTCAGTTTTCTGTTATTTATTGTAGTATACATCATCTGGTTTTAAGTCACTCACCTATTTTGTGATTTCATTTATAATACTTGTTCTATTTCTTTTTTCACTTTTATTTTCTTTTAACATAAATGTTTAATATTTAAATTTCTTTCTTTCATTTTGAAAGTTATATATATAATTCCTGTTCTTTTAGTTAACAGTATAGAAAGTCATACATGCATTTCTAAATTATGAAGTTTAATGTTAATCAGGACTTATAGCCTGGCAAACAAATTTATTACAACAGTTCCCATTTACTTTCCTTTCAACTTATTGCTATTTTAATTT